>CAUYON010015031.1:0-54030 GCA_963573935.1 Arctocebus calabarensis
TCTCCCAGATCAGACCCTGGCAGAATCGCTCTGTTGTTACCGGATCTTTGTAGGGAGTGACCCTGTGTTTCTAATGATTTCTCAAACCCTGCAGGGTGGAGAGCTTAAATCCTACTCAGCCTGCTTAGAAGACACTTTAAATTGCTAACTTGGGCTAAGCTGAGGCTTCCCCAGGAAAGCACTGTGGCTGGGATCACTCCTTGAGTGGCTATCCACTTACCCAGTGTGCCAAATTCGGTCTCACCCTATACCCCTGAGGGCTAAGGCTGCAAGGTGTCTCAGTCCCCGCCTTTAGGCTGCTCAGTCACTAGATTACTCGCTCCCGCCCAATGCCTGTTTTGCAACCCTGAGGGTGGAGCTTGCCAGGGCAGCTCTCCCACAATGGCTCCACACAGCCCACCACCAAACACTGGCAGCTCCGTCTGGCCTGGTGGCCCAGTCTGGGACCCCAGGCAACACTCAAAAACCCCACACTCCTGCCCAGGTTCTCCCAAGGCAGTTCAACCAAGTGCCGAGTCCAAAAGAAACCCAAACAGCTTACAGGCAAGGCCCTTCCAGCCTGCAGTCCCACTGCTGCCCCACCCACAGCCACTGACAGGATCAGACCGAATGAACAGACACAACCACTTGCCCAATCTCCGCCGCTTTAGCCTTCCTCAGGGTGTCCAGAAGCCTCACGCTGTCTCCCTGTGTTCCCAAAGGAAAGTTTCTGGGCAGATCCCGCCTGGCAGAGATGCCTGAAGTCCTCTCTCCCCAGTCTCGCTGTGCCCAGCCGCCACAATCTGAGATATTTTTATCAACCTGATTGGGGCTTTCCTGAATCACTTTTCTCCTGTTTCTGTTTTCCTTTGCCCATCCTATGGAATCATTTTCCTAATTCAATTCCTAATCTACTAATAACTAATTCCTACTACTAATTCAACTAATAACTGAATTTTTTCACGCTTATAAAATCATTATTACTAGTAGTGCAAGCATATTAAGATATGACTCTTCCCTTACGTATTCCCACATGCATCCTGTCTTGGAGATTCCCTACATTTCCTTTATCATTACGTTGCTAAGGACAGTCTAGTGAGAGACAGTATGGTTCCTGAAGTCTCTGACTGCTGGACAACTCAAAGGAGCCACACTAAATATGTTTCTTTAGCTCACTCCTGAGTTCTTTATATCACAACTGATAGACTAGTTTGAATACCAAAGGCAACATAAAAGTATAGTTAATTGCCTTTATATAGCAAATGGCTGTAATTAAGTGAACATTTTACTTCCCATCTCCTTTTGTCTGACTGCTAGGGAATAATGGGAGTACATGGGGACACTGAGGCAGCAGAAAAGTTTTGTGAGGTTTAACAAATCCAATGTTAAGGTTCATGAATTTAACTTTATACTCTTAAAATTTGTTTTCTTCTTAATCTCATTAGTCTAACTGGGCCTAAAGTGTCTTTGTCTATTAGCTAAGAAAGAAATAGAAAACTATTTCTATTGTTGTCATTTTGTTCGTTGGTATTTTTATTTTTAATGAAGCAGATAAAAACTACATTTGAATAAACATGGACCCTAAATTTTAAATGCTCAGTCTAATATTCTTGTTGAATGTCCTTACAAGTTTGTTTAAAAGCATTTTAATGTGAAAACACAAACTGTAAATCCCAGGGTTGTTGTTACCAAGTGAGCTGTGTTTTATCAAAGGCTTTAATGAGATAAACTAGTTTATTTCTCTTAATGTCTCCAGATCTTGACTGTCAACTCTGAGGAAAATCTTTGAAGCCAGATTGTTTGCTCAGTCTGTCTCTTGTTTGTTAAAAACTACAACTACAGACATGCTTTTTGGGAAAAATGTGACTATCACCCAACCCCATAGTTCCTGTGACTGTTTTGTTTGAGCAGGGAAGATGTGACACGTTTGCTGTTGGACGGCAGCAGGAACCCCTTTCTATTATTGTTTGTTTTCTGGTTGCTTCCGCTTCTGTTGGCATCTGTAGCTAGAGATTTCACATAAAACTAGATTCACTTTTCTTGACTTCTGTAAAAGATTATCGTTTTCAACCCATCGTGGTCCTTACATGACTTCTTTCCCGCCAACGATTTTTTTGGCATGATGATCTATTTGAACATTCACATTCGTATAAAATAAGTTCTAATATTTCTACATTTTTATTTCTGAGCACTATTATAATTTATTTTTCTGTGCTCTTGAAGATTAAGGGTAAATTCTTGGAGGACTAAGCTATTTATAGAAGCATAGATGAAAGTACATACTTATAAACATCTGACCTATCAGTTTTCAAGCGTGTTAAAACACATTGATGTTTTAAAATGTTTGGTATATGACATAATTTTTTAAAAATATGTTTTTTAGCGTCATGGAAAACTATAAATTAACCTTTTTTCCTCTGCTGAAGGTAAATTTAATTTTTTTTTATTGTTGGGGATTCATTGTTGGGGGTACAAGAAACAAGGTAAATTAACCTTTTTAACACTTTTTAAAAGACGTGATCCACCTCAGAGGCCAAGATAGAAGGAGGACATGATACTAATTATGGAGACCAGACACAGAATAGGAGGGAAACATTTGTAATAAATTAAACTCTGAGAGAAAACTTTTAAATGTATTCTCTTAATATTGAAGAAAGATACTCATTGAATTTTTACACATACTAATAGCACCATATGTCTCCTTAACTTTTTTCTTTTTTCTTTTCTTTTCTTTTTTTACTTTCCCACAAGGTAAGAAAATGTATATGTAAAAAACAACTTGAAAAACTGAAATTTATAGCTGGATCAATCAGAAGTAGGGAATTGTCAGGCTTTACTGTTTCCATATAGTCTAAAGTTAAACACATATATTTTACATACATATACAGGATGGTGATAAAGTTCATGTATAATTTAAAATAGTTGTCTATATGTATATGTCTGCCTACCACTTCCCAAAGTGGTACTCAAGTTGTACGCACCTTGTGGCCTGTTAAATGTTTACTCTCCTCCTCATCCTACAGAGAATTCTTGAACCATCATAATTAGCGATAAAGTCATTGTTGCAAAGTCCTTCAGAATCATGGGTGTTCAACTTACCACCCCCAGGGCACAGGGAGATTATTTGAAGACCATTTTGCTTATCTCTGGTGCTGGATATCATGAAAAGTTTGGATGACCCCCTCCCTTTTTTTCTGGCTAACTAGCTTTCTTTAGTGTTTGTGCATTTAATATGTGGCCCAAGACAACTCTTCTTCCAATGTGTCAAAGAACAAAGGTTGGGTTCCCCTGCATAATTGTACCTCCCTTAAGAAAAAATCTGGATAGGTTGAAAACTAATTTTACTTGGCTAAACTCTGGGTATAAAACAAATCAAATTACCGTTTAGATGATAAGTAACCTAGTCAATGTATGGTGTACACACATGTGCTCTTTCAGAATAATTATTTGTTCAGTTAACAACTCTATTCATTAGGGGCTACAATTGGATTATAGATCCTTTTTAAGATTTTCATCATGTTTTCTCTTTACCTCACACCCCTTTAATTTTGAATATTTCCTTGCTCAGAAGCAATCCCTATCTTATACTACTCCCAAGTATTGATTGCACTCTTTATTTTAAAAATATTTCTAAGAATATTTATTAAATCCCCAAACAACAGTTGGCTGGATTGTTGTCAATATGGCATCACTGCCATGCCTTTCAAGGTCTCCTCTGCAATAACATTTCAGAGTCCTTTTTTCCATATGGCTCTTAGAGTTTGCCAATGAGGAGTATTCCTATGAAATCTGGAAGGTGGAAAAAAAAGGGAAGATATGATGGTCTTCAGGCAGAGCCTAGAGGATTTCAAACAAGATCAAAACAGCTTTCTGGCAAGCTCACTGCCTTAATGCTGCAGGCAGCTGATAGCAAATAATGGCTGCATGACAACCAGAATTGCTGGCTGACATAGAACAGTTTTAGGATCCCAAGACTTTCAGTGCTTTCTGTAGAACCTCTTGAAAACTACCAGCTCTGTGGCTACAACTGGGAGAATCCTTAGTGGATTCCCTTATACTCTTCTAGGCATTTTAATTATTGTGTATCAAACTCCATATGTGGAACATGATGCGGCCTCTAATGGAAACATGGATTTTGCTGTAAATGATTTTAAACTTTACACAAAGGCAGCTTTCTATCCTTTCTCAATTTTCTTGTCTACTCATTTATATTTTTGAGATGAATCCCTGTTAATATATGTAGTTTTAGCTCACTCATCTTCATTGACATGTAATATGACAAAGCTTTATTATAATTTATTTATCCATCTTCTTTTTTGTTGTTGTTGTTGCAGTTTGACCGAGGCCGGGTTTGAACCTGCCACTCTCGGCATATGGGGCCGGCGCCCTACTCACTGAGCCACAGGCGCCACCCTATCCATCTTCTTACAAAGGAACATTTAGTTGGTTTTTCCATTACCAACAATGCTAGAATGAAAATTCTCTGTCTCTTCTACACACACAAAAAAATACTTTCTTAAAGTCTACATGAAGGGTAGCGTTGATGCCTCAAATGATGTCGAGTTCTTTTTTACACTTCACTAAAGTCTAGTGCTGTCAAACTTTAAAATTTTGTTAATATTGTAAATGTTTAATAATATTGCACTATTCTCATTTGAATTTTAAAAATTTCTAGTTCATAAGTGTGTAAATTTGGCTGCTTTAATGTCATATAAAATAAATAATTTTGCTTATATACAGATTTTTATTGGAAAATCTGTTTAATAAGGGCTGATGAAAGCATAAAATAACTTAGCTATTGAATATTATTCCATATAGCACATAAAATAGTGGAAGTTATCGATTTCTTCTGTCTTAAGGACTGACTTCATAAACCTTTTGACCCAAACTTTCAGCTAAAGATTCAAGAATAAAGGAATTTCTGTTCTTTTGCAAATAACATTTGTAAAACATTACAAAGCACAAAATGAACTATAAACCATTTCTCCAATAAACTAAGAAACAGTCACAAGTCACAATCACAACTGTTGAAATTTGAAATTCAGATCAATTTGTAGGAGAATGACGTAGGAAATATACATCTATAGATATGGTGCAAATTTATAAAGTAGAAGAGCTTAATTAGTATTTCTGCATTTGTCACAGCAAGATCTGGAGAGTGTCTGAGGACGTAGCTCTGAATCCAGTAGACACCACAGAGAGAAATGGCGGAGATGAAAGTAATTCATTTATCAGGGTGTGTAAGAGCCGAGCACTTTGATCCACAGATGCTGAACTCAGGGAGCCAAAAATTGATGAGTGAATGTGAAACCATCACACAAAATGGAGTGACACTGGAGATTTTGCTGTGACTCTCACAAATATGCTTATGGCTCTGAGGGGCAACACAGAAGAGTGAATAAAGATATATTTATTCCCAAGGCAAAGTCCAAAGAATATTTGGCGTGAATGTTCTGAGCTGCTATGTCTAGAGTGAACTTGCCTGACTTTTCCTGCTCAAGCACCTCCTTACCCTTCTCTGTCTTTTCTTAAACAATGGGCTGATTTGGATAGAACTGATGGCGTTCAAAGCTGAGTACTATACCTAAAACCAAACAGGCCTGCTTCCTGTTTCCTTTTCCTAACAAAACAGGAATAAAACTTAACAGGAGGAAAAAGGAAGAGGGATAAGGGAAAAGAAGAAAAGGAAGGTAATATCTAAATACAGTTTCTACCTCCAAATAATTATGCGAGAAAACAAGGACATATTCATGATCTTGAAACACCAACTAAAAACATGGCTTTGGAGAACATTGTCAAAGAAAGTATTTATGCAAGAATAAAGGATGGAAGTAAACTGTCAGGTTGGACTTACCTACATTATTAAAAAAATATAACCAAAAGTTAAAACAGACACTACAGAAAACATAGGTAGGGGCACAGAGGAGAAACCATCAGACAAAACGAAGTGCCGAGGGCATAAAAGTTTCGGCAAATAGAAAAAAGAATAGGAATAGAGGACAAGTACAAGAGACGAATGTGCACTTACATATCGTTAACTAAAGGAGACTCCAGAACTAATTGAAACTGAAAACATTTGCTCCAATAAACTTTGATTGCCGAAGAGAGCATTATATCTGAGAAATGATACAAAATAATTCATAAGCAATTACATAGCTGAAAAAAATCCTTGGAAAAAAATCCCAATTTTATTATTTTTTGCTTTTCTTTAAACCAGAAAAAAGTTTTTAATTGAAAGACAAAGTATTTAGCAAACATAAACAAGGCGGCCTCTACTCTTTTTTCCCGCCTTCTGGGTTGGGCTCGGTGGGCGGCTCGTCGGCCGCGGCGGGGGCGCTGTCGGAGCCGGCGCTGTCCCTGTCCACCCCCTCCTGCTCGCTCTCCTTGCCGCCGGCGGGCACCGCGCCTTCCTCCTCGCTGTCCTGGCCCTCCGTCATCTCGTCGGGGTGAGGCTCCTCGGTGTCCATGGGCACGACGGTGAGGTCTTCCTCCTTGTCCTCCGCTTTATGCTCCGCCTGCTCCTCCTCGGGGACCACGCCGCCCTCGCTGCGCTCCGCGGCCTCCTTGCCGCCGTCCTCCTGCCCCGGGTCAGCCTGCGCGGTCTCAGCCCCAGGCTTCTCCACGTCCATCGCCACCGTCAAGTTCAAGTTCACGCTTAAACGGGTCTGCGCCGTCGGCGATTTCCTCTTCTCTTCCTGGCGTTGTTGTCACTATCAGAAGAAGTGCCTTTCTAGCTCAGGCTGGACCTGTCCTCCGAGGACCTGAATTCCGGCGATTGTGACAGCTGACTGACGTTGGCGCCAGGCTCGCTGACGACTTCACGGAGGAGGCGTCGGTTTCTCTGGAAACGTGCGGCGGCCAGAGGCCCCTTGAGAGCCCGGGTCCTAACCTGGATCAGGCTGAGCGCTGGTGCCGGGCACTCCGCTCTCCCTGCGAGGCTGTCTCCGTCCACTTTCCTCCTCTAAACAGGCTTCCGCACGACTTTCTGGCATTTATATTAGCGTGGTGTGCGGGGGAATTGCGATAGGCCTTGGTAGATTTATGGTACTCCACCTTTTCTGCTTTGTACTTCTTTAAATATCCGTTTCTTTTCATCGCTGAGATCTCGACTCACGCCACAAATAATCTTGCCCGTCTCCTACAACCCTAGGTCAGGGTTAAAAGCCTTTACTGGGTCCCAGACCTTTCTGCTGTACCTCAAGTAGGACATCACTGGCTTATGTGGTGGCTCTGGAGGTTTGGGAATCATAATCCCAAGGACTGGTACACCCCATAATACCATACCCCCAAAGCGAGGGTGGTGCCCCGTTGCCTCCCAGCCTGTAGTTGTAGGCGACGTGTATCCCACAAACGCGGTGTCCTGGGCATTTCCTGGTGTTGCAGGAGCTGGGGCATAAGACGGTGTTGTTAACATTTGGAAGATTAAGTTCTCAGTTCCTTAGGAGTAAATCTGAGACACTAGGAGTCGAAAAAACACTTGCTGCCCCACCACTGGCTTCACTTCTCTTTGTCCAGCACATGCCCTGCCCTTCCTGTCCATTAAATACCAATTTTTATGGAGCCTAAAAATCAAGCTGTTCTTGCATTTCTCAATATCAACATTAACTATCAGAAGATGCAAAGCAATGCTAAACAAAACCCAGCAATAAAAATATAATTCAGGAATTCTATATTAAGTCAAGTCATTGCTCAAAATAAAGACAGAACATAGTTGCAAACGTAGGAGAACTCACACCACCGCCATACCCCCAGGATGATCATAAACGGCCGTCTGATACATCATCAGAGAAAACTCAGAAATGAGTATTGTCTTCACTCAAACACTGGCAGAAAGCTAAATAATCATGAAAATGTCATTTGGGGGGTAATATGTAATTAATTTAAGCAAGCATAGCCAGGAATGATGCAAAAATCAGAGCATTAATCAGACCCCAGATTTCACAGGATATTGTAATCCAGGGAAGGCATTATTTTAGTGTAAAAGCTATAAGGATTTTTAGATTGCTAGGAGTGTAAAAGGAGGGGCAAGAAGTATCAAGAATGACTCTAAATGGTGAGTCTGAGCAATTTTGGAGTGCCACTAAAATGAAGAAACTGAGGCGAAAGGGCAACTGACGTTGGGGTTATATTATGTACACAAAGTTTTGGCATATGTTGCAGCCTGAATGTTCATGTTCCTTCAAAATTCATATATTGAAGCTATACTCTCAATGTGATGATAATTTCAGATGGAGTCTTTGGAAGGTAAGTAGAATGAGATGAAGTCATGAGGGTGGAGCCCATATGATGGGATTTGTGTCTTAATAAAGAAAGAAAGAAACCAGAGAGGTCATATTCTCCCCTACGTCCACATGAGAAGGTAGGACAAGTAGATGACTTTTTAGAGAGAGAGAAAACAGAATCAGTCAATACCTTGACCTTGGACTTCTCATCCTCCAGTGAGAAAATAGTCAACAAGTAGTTGACTTTAGAGAGAGAGAAACAGAATCAGTCAGTACCTTGATCTTGGACTTCTCAGCCTCCAGTGAGAAAATAAATTTCTGTTGTTTAAGCCACTCAGCCTATGGCATTTTGCTATAATAGCCCAAGGAGACTAATACACATCTGTTAATTTTGAGGTAACTTCTGTACATCAAGTAGAGATGTGGATATATGATTCTGGAGTTGGGTAGAGAGTTGGAAGTCATTGTCAATGACAGATGACATTTGAAAACAAATGGAAGGTACATTGCTTAATCCTCCTGTGTATTCCTGGAATAATTCCTCCTTATTGGGAAATTAGTGCAATCAGCAAGTGGTGCTAGTTGTCTAATTTATGCAAAAAACTCACATCAAGTACTGCCTCCTCTTTTCTCAGCTTACTTGGTGTTGTACGTAACGACTCCCTCTGTCCTTTCTACTTACTTCCAGATGTAGCCATTGCATAAGCTACTTCTGTTGCTTCTCTTTTTTACCTTCAGTGAGTCAATCTCAAGGGCCAACACTATGTAATTATCTTCCCAGTGCTGGCCTTTATACCACTGGACTAAATCCTCATTTCCTTGCTTTGTATGTTATGTTATATGACATATATGTTACATACATATATAGTATGTTATGTATACACACATATATATATGAAAAGTTGTATGACAAAAGTTACCACAAATCCAAATATATACTCAGAGTCACCAAACAACTTTGTTTACACAGGACAGTTTGTTCAGATTTGTACCTATTATCTTTATGTGATTATAAAAGCACACCGTTTCACTATTCGCTGGTTTGAGCAGTAATTAGGATGGCCATCTTAAAACAGAAGATATTTCTTCTTCATAGTTTACTACATTAGTGCTAGCTATTGACCTTAACTGAAATTAATGTTGAGCTGTGTTTGTTTCTTGAGCAGTTGAGTAATACAGAGCCATAAAACAAACAGAAATACAGGTATTCTTAAGGATCCTAATGTTGGTCAAAATTTTGTGGATATTAGTAAGTAGGAACAAATATGAAATTCAACATAGAAGCTTTATTATCTTATATAACAAAACCAAACTTTTAAATTAAATGTCAAAAATTCTTACAAAAACACTAAAAATCTAAACTAACAACAATTTAATATGAACAATGATAATACTTTGCAGAAATGAAATCTCTTTTCACATCACAGCTATAGTATTTGTGAGTTTTTTGAATTTTGACAGCAACTCTCTGTTTTTAAATAATGATAGCATTATTATTCATAGAGCACACCATGGCATTCTTTAGCCTTCATTTATTATGAGAACATCACTATTTTATAAATCCGCCTCTGTTCTTTTCTCCTTATTGATTAAGTTGTGTTATTTGGTTACTTTTTTACCATAATGAAAACATTGAAACTAAAATCAGTTAGTAGCCCTTGATTTTCTTTGGTTCTACAGATGGTCAGAAGATTCCTATATTAATTTTTTATTATGATTTTATTCAAATGAAATCACAAAACTTGAAGAGTATTGCAGATTTCTAAGAATAAATTTTTGGAACTTCAAGAATCTATGAATTTATACTTGTAAAATGTTACTGATGGATTCTTAACCTGAGAATTTAGACCATAGGAGGTGTAAATGATGAATAAATATCACTATTTTTTCTCACTAGGAACAAAAAGAAAATACAAATTGGAGCAGATGATAATTATGAGTACTTGGAAGGTTCAGTGGAAGTAGTTGTCACCCCTATACACTGCTTTTGAAATTTTCATTGGGTTCAATATTTCCTGAAAGCAATTTGGTAATGTGAAACAAACGTATTAAAATGTGTATACTCTTTAACTATGTTACTTCTACCTCTAGAAATTTATCCTAAGAACATATTTAATAAAATTCACATGGATCGATAATATTAGCATAATATTGTGTATATCCCATGACCTTGATAAATATTTATACTCACCCACACTCTGCACGTACTAGTGTCACTCAATGTGCTAGGTGCCATGATAAATGAGGGCAAGTCCCTGCTTTTAAGAAAACAGAAGCTGTTCATGGAGCTGTATTAAAAATCATACAAGTGTGTAGCAACTGTGGCAAGTGCTGTGTGGGAGGAAGATATGAGAGCTTTAGACAGAGGTGTTGAGCATGGTCAGAGAGATCAAAAATGCCTTCTCTTAGGAAGAGCCCCACAAACCTAAAGCTGAATGTTGGATGGGAGCTAACCAGAGAGGGAGAAAACGGATCTCAAGCAGAGAAGTAGTCTGTGCAAAAGTTCGGAGTTAGGAAGAAGCATGGTGGATACAGGACCTGAGAGAAGACCTTTGTGACTGGGATGGCAAGGGCAATGGGAATATGGTATGCGGGGAGGCAGGAGGAATGAGAAAGTACCAGAGTTCTCTCTCTCTCTCTCTCTCTCTCTCTCTCCCTGTCATAGTTTTTTTTTTTTCAAACAACCAGAATTTCATTTAAAGCCTTTTAAGGATTTTTAATAGGAGCAGAAGTGTCTTTGGAAAAGACCACTTTATCTGTATGGGGGAAAACAGATCATGGAATACTCGCTATATGAATGGGATTAGTTATCATTATATTCTTCATAGTAATTTTAATAGTCATAAAAAATGGAAATCAGCTCAAATATACAATAAACTTTGTCTAAATGGATTTTTGTACATTCATACATTAAAATACTTTGAAGTTGTAAAAATGGCAATACTTTAGAAGTATATCTACCGCCATAAGGAGTTGTACTCAATATTCTAAATGAAGAAAGCATTTGGCAATAAAATATTTTGTTCTTGTCTCACACTGGCATGATTCTCGTGATAAAATATAACCATTTACAGAAACTATCGGTCAAATTCAGGCCTAAATAGGAGGAAAGAATAAAGCGAGCAGTTATCAAGCTAATTTGTGGCTTAAAAAAAAAAAAAAGGACATAAAATGAATTAATACTCCATGCAGCTCTGACGCACTGACTAGTCCACTTGGAAGTTTTATTTTTATTGCTCCATGGAAAAATAAAGAAGCACAGGAAATTAGGGATCATCAATACAAAAAACCATTTTGAGTGAATAAATAAATGTGCAAGCTTGTTATGAGATAGTTACTTTCCTCCATAAAACTGTCCTATCTTAGCTTCTTCAGAAGAAAGGGAAAAGGAAGAATGCAATAATATGACTTCAGATAAATAAATAATGGGACAATTTTAAAATAGAATGAGGCTTTTCTTCGAACTACCCAATCTTCTTGAGACTGCAAATTGTACAGGAATATTGAACAGTTCCTCAGATAGGTTTTTTTCCCTATCCGGAGGAAAATATAAGCCCTTCTCATGGATTTAAACATTTTTAATTATATACCTGTTGGTAATCTAGAATAGAAGAAATAACATATATAAAAATTTATAAGGAATTTACATACATAGTATGTTCAGCTCAATTTTTTTTTTTTTTGAGACAGAGTTGCCCTCTGTTGCCTGGGTAGAGTGCCATGGCATCATAGTTCATAGCAACCTCAAACTCTTCTGCTCAAGTGATCCTCTTGCCTCAGCCTCCCATTAACTTAGGCTGTGTAGTTTTGAGTTAATAAATTTGGTCATTGTTTGAAATAACAAAAATGTCAGCAGTAGCATGCATAAGCTTCAATTAATTAACTATGAGAAAAAAATAGTTATAAATCCATAGAAAAGAGTTTTTTATTTAAAAAAGAATTTTATTTTGTTTGGTGTTGTATACTACTGTGTATTATTATATTGAGTATCTCATTAGTCACTGGTTAAAATATGTTATTAAAAATAAAAGTAATACTGTAGTTACCTTGTAACTGTGACAAAAGGGCCAGTGCAATTTTCAAAAAAAGCAGGCTTCGCATTATTAACCCCTAAACCAATGCCAGTAATTGCATGTCTACAGATGTCTTACTATTTCTGTATCAGTGTGTTAGGCTGCTATACCAAAATACTTTAGAATGGGTAAATATTAAGTAATATAAATGTGTTTCTCACAGTTTTGGAGGCTAGGAAGTCCAAGATCAAAACACTAGCAGATTTGGTGTTTGAAAAGGACTCACTGTCTGCCTGAAACATAGCACTTGGTTACTACATCTTCACATCACAGAAGGGACAGATACTGTGTCCTCATATGCAGAAAGGAGCAAGGCAGCCTTTTTCAACCTTTCTACAGGGAAAAGTTGCTATTAATGCAGGGAGGGCCCTCATGATGTGTTCATTTCCCAAATGGTTCCATTCCTTACTACCATCCTAATGGTGATTAGCTTTCAACATGAATTTGGGAGAAAGAAATACAGACCATAGCACCAAGTGTGAATAATAAAGCCTTGTTTCTCTAAATCTGTGTACATCTTATTTGTCATCATACACGTGTTCAATCATTCCTAGATGACACAGTGGTAATTCAATTTCATCAAAGCAAAAGATTTATCGTAATTTATCCTGGAAATTACAGTGATTATTAATTTTGTAGTTTGCATCATATTTGATTCTTAAAGTAGTTTTTACCTTTATTGTACAAGAACTAGAAGTGTAACAAATACATATATTGTCATAAAGATTTACATTACTCAGAATATATTTCTAGAGCAGTAAACTCTGAACTGGAGGGAATATTTGTAGATTAAATAGAACACTAGTCACTACGTAGACATTTGCATCCTAGTTTTATTGCAATCGGTCCTGAGGCTTGGTGATGTGACTCCTCACGTCTATCGGCTCTGTTCTTCTTATGGAAAATGGAGGGCACAAAAGATGATATATTGGGATATTAAAGGAAAACATGAGTTTCATATTTTTAAGTCATGGTTTGGAAATTTTTATTTTGTATGTTCTTATGTATGTTTTAGAAGCAACAAATAATATATTGGAAATACAGCAATAAACTTTGGAGTACATGGTTGAAATGCTTTTACTAATAAGAATCATGATCTGAACTTTTTATGAAAATTGCTCTCATAATTCCTTCACTTTTTATTTGAAGAGATCAGTGACTTTTAGGCTCATTTCACAGGGTAGGTAAGAGTTCTCTGAAAGGTGGTTAGGAGGGAGAAGAGACCCCGGGAAATGGGAGGTTGTGGAAATCCAGTTCACCAGGCTCTGCTCTCAGAGTTCCCTTTTGCACTTCTTTTATATATTAGACTTTTGAGTTATATTTCTTTGTAAGAATAGGTTCATATATTTAAACAAATAGTTTGAAGGACACATGATTAATGATGTCTGCGGTCTCAACAGGATTTAAACATCTCTGCTCACCTAGGTTCTGAGCTGCTTTCTATTCTGGAGGTAAATAGTGGCAAACGTTAGATGCATATGTCGCAAATTTTTATGTTAGTGTTACAGATGTCAGGCTCACAATATAATGAGTGATATGAGACATACATGTGAGAAGGTAGCCAAAAATTTATTTGATACTTGAGTGGTGGACACAATTTGTACTACTGGTTGAGCATAGGGCTAAGATCATAGGAACATGTCATCTGTCTATTTTAAGTGGCCTTTAATGTCATCCTGTGTGACATCCGACAGTCAATAATGCCATATTTTACTGAAATTTTTACCTTTACCAACACCCTACTCCACTTGTATTTTATGGGTCTTAATTATAAAGTTGGTGAAAGCAATGGATTGCTGATCAGCTTTGTTTAAAATAAGAGTATAACTGGACTCTGGTAATGTAGCATATTGTTAAAATATTGGGCAGCCTTGCTCCTAAGTGCCTAATTACCTCTCAATAAGGATCAGGTGTGGGACACATTGCTGCACAAATAGAGCCATGTCATTCTGAGCTATTTCACTTGTAAAATAAAGTTATCCTCACAATGTAAATACAGATAAAACATTTCTTAGATTCTTCAGTTTCTACTCATCTCATTAGAATCAACACAACCAGTTTGTGAAATCTGAAAGAAAAAGTAAAACAGTTCGCCATTGTATATGTGGTCAAGATTTTCTGCCAAATTGTTGGCATTAATCATAAAGAAACAAGTAAGAAAGAAAATTAATAATATGACTATTAACAGAGGCAATTCTGAATTATTTTAATTATAGTAGGCATGCATGCTAACTTTTTCCAGGCAGGGCCTTTTCATGAGGATATGGCTGGGCAGTTAAGAGGCCGAGATGGTACAGATGACCTTGCAGTAGGTCACAGATCCCCATTCCAATGAACCTGGCTCTGTCCTGTAGTGAAGGGTTGGGGTGACACTGGGAGAAGATACGTTCTGCCTGAGTCTATACTCACCTAAAGGAGCATTGTTTCCTGATTTTTCCGACAATGACTGTTTTGTAATAAGTTTCACTTCATTTCTTACTTTCCAGAGATATTCATATCTCTCCTTGCCATACACATTTTTCCTCTTTGGCTGGAAATGTGAATACTAAAATTCAATAGTTAATGAACAACGTTGTCTATAAAACAATATTCCTTTCATTATATATGAATATTTACATGTGGATATTTTTATACTCTAAATCAGCCTAAAGGCCTATCAATAAAGAAATTGCTATAAAAGTTAGGTGCTCTATAAAAATGAGGAAGTGGAGGTAAAATCATGTCTTTTTTGCTTCTATCCTGCCATGCATCATTAAAGACAGAGCCCTTGGGGTGAGGTGTGGAAAGCCCAGGGACCAGAGTGCCTCATATTTAGAGTTTTGTTATTAGCAAAATGTTCAAAGAAATATAAACAGAGAAGATAAAATATGCTCTGAAAATTAGGCTAGTGGTACTCACCCTGTAATTTTTACATTTTGTGGAACACAATAGGCTAAACTGTATCTTAGCATTTCTTTCCTTTTTACCCTTCTACGGGCTTTGGAACACAGAAAAGCCTTGGTACCTGTTGTATCTTAAATGTGTATAGTGATGTTCTCCACTTTGACTTAGAAATCATATCTCTTCATAGTTCACAAACCCACCAGAGAGATGATCATAGTGTTTTTCAATTTTTTTCCCTTTTAATGGACCTGGTAAAAAGAAGTTAGAGAACAAGAAGAGAAGCATAAAGGGAGTTGAAGGAAGGATTGACGTCGCCTTTCCTTTCTTGGAGGAAACACAGTTTCTACTCGTGCACATAATGAATGACCTCTAATTGCCCATTACACGCTGTGAGTAGGGAAAATAGTATACGTGCGTTTTTCTGAAGAATCCCCTGACTTCACCATTTACAGCTAGTAAGCTTGACATAGACTCAAGGTGGCTGGAGACCACAGGGAAACGCAGTTCTCATCTGTTTGAGTTCTTCAAGCAGCCACAGCACCCAGACCAGCATTGGCACATGATTATGAAGACCATAGCTCAGCTATGTTTGTTGTAAGGGATGCAATGGGACAAAGGTCAAAAAGTTATTATCGATTGTTGCAGATGGTTAATCTAACTTCTTCTTCGATAGAAGTTATCGAGTGACGGGTTTCAGCCTTTCATAAAGCCTGAACTTGAGACTTTGAGGAAAAGGGTCTACAAACCATTCAAGCTTTCAAACAGTAGTATAGACTGTCTTGGAATGCAGTCATTAAAAATATTCTCAAGGTATATGCACTACATGTATTTTCAAATAAACATATATACAACAGAAATGATAAAAAGATACAGTAACACCAAATAAAATGGCAAAAATAGCTCTAATTCTGCCAGTAATCACGTTAAAGTTGAATGGATAATACTGCTCTATTAAAGAGATTCTCAGTTCATAAAGAAAAAAAATCCACTGTATTGTGCTCCATAAGAAATAATCCAAAAACAAAACTATACAGAAAAACTGAATATGAAGTAATGAGAAAAGATATACCTTGCTAACCACAAAGTACTATAGTGATACACATATTATCAGTTCAATAGAATTTAAGTAAAAGTTCATGAATAGAAATAAAAATTACACATAATAAAAAGAAAATACATAACAATTACAAATCTGTATTCAATTAGTGTAGCTTCAAATACATATAAAACAGTAATTGATAGATGCATCCAGAGAAATGATCCTTCTGTCTGAGCTTCTGGGATAGCTTGGATTGTAGGAACATGAATCATGCCCAGCTAACTTAAAAAACAAAAAAAAATGTTGTAGGGAGAGGGTCTCACTATGCTGTCCAGGCCAGTCACAAACTTCTGATCTCAAGTGATCCCACTGCCTTAGCCTTTCAACGTGCTGAGATAACAGGTGGGAGCCACTGTGCCCAAGTTTCTTTCTTTTCTTTCAAAATAATCTTAGCAATTACATTTTTCCTTCTTTCAGTTTCAAAACTTTCCCTTCAAGTTCCAAAAACGAAATGCTTGTTATAAATGTTGAGAAAGGCATTAGATTAATTCATGGGAACTTGACATTATCTGCAACATCAAATCTCTTCTATTCAAGAAAAGAAGTGTGTACCTCTCCATTAGTTGGGTCTACTTTAATATTCTCAGAAAAGTTCTCTATAATTGCTTTTATGTCAATATGATGCTGTTTAGGAGTATTACACGTAGGAACTGCTGGCAGGTAAACAGATGAAGTATCAATTTGCTCTACTTCAACTAATTATGGTGTACGTCAGAATTCACCTCGCTTTCTCTGTTAGATGTGGAGTTAATCCTTCTCATGGTTGTTAGTCTGTAAGTCGTAATCATTCAATAAATACCTACTCAGGATATAAGTCACACTGACTGCCTGAGCCCTGAGGCACAAAAATAAAATATAAAATGTAGTCTCTATCCCCAAGAGGCTTCAAATCTAAGAGTAAGAAAAAAAATAGATTAAAAAGTTAAAAAATATAAGAAAAAGATGCCCAAGGGAGGAAAGAAAGAAGAAAAGGAATTCACAAGCAGGATATTATGGAGTCGAAACTGGCCATCAGATTCCTTTCTCAGTCTCTACCAATGCCATGTCATTTAGAATTCACTAAGGGGTATACATGTCTTTAAATACAAAATAGAAAAACAATTAATACAAAATAAATTAAATACAAAAATAAAACAATAAGCTAAATATAAAAATAAAACAATAAATTAAATACAAAAATAAAACAATTCTATTAGCAAGTGCATACTTAAAAACATGGCAATAAACTGGGGAAGAAGAAATTCTAAGTATCATTTTTAAACTAAAGGACACTGTCAAACCTTACTTCTAGATTTTTGGAGGGTATGTGAATCATTTATTTTTAGTTTATTCCAGTTAATTGTTGACGGTTTTGTGTTTAATTCACTGGCTTAGCCTTTAATATTTAAATATGTAGCAAGCATCTTATTTACTGGAAGGATTCTAATCCACACCAAAATGAAACTCTTTGTGTTGACATTTTGAAATGATTTATGGCCAAGATGCTACCAAGGACTATTAAAAATCAAATCCTGCAAAGAGCAGCTTGAAGTAGGTGAACAAAAATAATTTGCATTACTCAAAAAGACATTTTTCATTTAATACCTAGGGTAAACTAATTGAAAATCTAAAATTATACTGCTTTCCTGTAGAGTATGAGAAAGGATTATAACATGGAAAAAAAATCTTAAATGTGAATATGCCATGTATCTTTCTGACTCACACTTGCACTGTCATCCCTCCCTGTCAGGTGATATTTATATTTAGGTCTCAGTTAATGAATTAGGTCCCATTGATCTCTGTTGGAAAATGTGAGTCACTCTTCCTGATCACTGCCTGCTATTACCCAAACCTCCTTCACTGCTAGCAAAGTATGATTCCATTGAAGTCTGTCCCAAATAATCATCTGTATAAACAATGATACGTGGTTTTAAATGTGAAGCATATTTTCTAACCAGCTGAACTAACTATTTTTTTTAACTTTTACTTACCAGCAGTACTACATGCTGTGAATTTTTTTTTCACATGCAAAAAATAAAATTTTTTTTTAAATGGAATATAGGAATGGTTTATTTGATCAGATTCTGGGAATTCATCACAGGGACATCAGCGTATGTCCGAGATTCACCATACCTTCAAAAACCTCCCTTAACTGGATCTATTTAACGCGTTTTAGATAGAAGGTTAAATTACAATAAAATCAATCTAACAAAACTCCGCTCCCCCTTTTTCTTTCTTTTTTTGAGACAGAGTCTCAAGCTGTCATCTTGGGTAGAGTGCCGTGATGTCACAGCTCACAGTAACCTCAAACTCTTGGACTTAAGTGATTCTTTCACCTCACCCTCCAAAGATCTAACAAAGCTTTATTAAATATTAGGAGATGAGAATATGTAACTCTAAAATATGCCATTTGGGCATAAAATTATATTGAGCTGATTATTTTGAGAAACTGTAGATGAAGAATTTAGGAAAACAGAGAAGTTCTCATTTTATAAGATAAATTTACAATTATGATGAAAATCTCCTTTTGTAAGGGTGTTTCCTTCTCCTCATAGGAAGAGGGAGATAACTAACTCAGTAGACTCATTAATGGACAAGGCATTGATGTAAATCATTTTAACAAACCTTACTGTTGTCCACGGTGCTTTTATAACTGGCCCCCCATTGAAACAATTTCAATAACCCCTGTATAATCCTCTCCCTTCACTAACTACTTGACCTTTTGAGTTGTTTCTCAGAAATGGTATATTTTCTGCAAGACAAGGGAGTTAAGATTCTGAAGACCCCGGAGCAGATCTCCTGAGGCCGAGATTCACCATTGCCCACGACCTGCCCCCAGCACACAGAGCCCCTTGTCAGTTACACCACTACCATATCCAGACTAAGGCTATGATCTCTCATCAGTTGGGGAAGAAACATTTAAATTAATTTCTCTGGTTCTTCGAACAAGATATCTGCTGTATTAAAATTTATTTTTTCCTTGGCAACCCTCATTGTCTTAATAACTGGATCTTTAACTGACAAACTTGACCTAGCCTGAAACCCCCTTGTGGCTGCAACAACACTTTTCTTGGGCATTTCCTCTAACCAGCCCCCATTTTCATTTGTTTTAGCAAAAAGGAGGTATTTAAGTCTGAACTCAAAGCTACCTCTTGAAGATATACTTGCCTTTCTCTGGAACCATCCATGTATACCTTGGGGTGAGAGAACCTTCTTTCTCCCCTGTTGAGATTTAATATTGAGTCGCAAAATGAACTGACGATGGAGACAATCACAAGAGAAAAGGAAAATAAGTTTATTATGTGCATGGTGGCATCTCAATCAGATGAAATTTAGAAGCTTCTATACCCTTCTCTTCCTGGGGAGAGGAAAGTGCAAGCTGTGGGAACTTTAAGAGGAAAAGAAAATGATTTTTAAAGGAGATGAAGGCAATGTTAACCAGTTTGTTGGAAGTATTTCAAATTGTATATAAAACCAGCACATTGTACCCCATAAATGCAATATTGTATACAGCTATAATTTAATTAAAAAAAAAAAAAAAGGAGATGAATGGACATGAGAAACAGGCAATAACATGAGACAAAGCCTTCCCGTCTCTGGGTATGGAGTCAACTCTAGTTTTCCTTCCTGTCAGGTAATCGTTCTCATTTGATTAGATTATGAGGAAGGGGCTCAAGCCAATTGTCTTTCTTCTGAAGGAATTTCCCTTAGTCAGATAAGAGAACTTCCAGGAGATGGACAGGGCTAAGACTGAGGGGTAGGAGAAGGTCAGAGAGACCTTTCCAAGGCTGCTGCTTCTGTTTAAAGTATCATGTCTTCAAAGCATCATATTCTGGGATTTTTCTTCTCAAACCCAATAGAAACATGAGACATATATTTTAATAAATATCTATTTATTTTTCTCTCATTAATCTCTTTTATTACAGTGGTCTGGCTTAACTAAAAACCACAAAAGGCAGAGAGAAAATTGTTTTTCCTCCTCTATGAACAAAAATTATAAACCAGACACATTACTAGGTTCCTAGGATTAAAAATGAAAAAAGAAAGAAGTAGACCTGGTTTCCATAGAATATCATAGAAGGGATCCATGTAAAACATAGTTACATTATAGTGAACTCAGTGTCAATAGAGATTAGCACAAAGTGAATTGTTGAAAAGTTAGAAATTAGAGGTCAGGTGTAGTGGTTCATGGCCATAACCCTAGGACGCTGGGAGACCAAGGTGGGAAGTCCTCTTGAGCTCAGGAACTTGAGATCTGCCTGAGCAAGAACGAGACCCTATCTGTACTAAAATGGAAAATTTATCTGATGTATTGTAGTGGGCATCTGTAGTCCCAGCTACTCAGGAGGCTGAGACAGGAGGATCGCTGGAACTCAGAAGTTTGAGGTTGTCTCAAAAAAATCAGAAAAGAAAGGTTAGAAATTGGGAGAATGTATAAAAAGAAACAGGAAACTATAGGTGGAATATTGAAGTTAATTCTGGAAAAGGGGGTGAATCAGGCAGTGAGATTATGAAACAAAAGTATTAGAGTCAGATGAGCCAAGCTGACTCCTGCTTTCCCTCCCTTCCAGCTATGTGACTTAGGCTGTGTTATTGAACCTACAAGTAAAATTATATTAATAATGTTAACTCATCAGACTGTGTGAGGATTACATTAAATAATGAAGGAACTGGCACTGTAAATGTTTGACGAATATTAGCTAAAATTATTGTTGTTCCCAAGAGGAGGAATAGAGTGTAGGAAAGTATAAAATATGTTTGCAGCAGCGATGTGAGTGAGTAGGAGCAGATGAGTTTGGATCAGAGTGTAGACAGCCACATGTTCCATTGTGTGAGATTGCTGAATTAATCCGGCTCGGAATTGCCTCATCTCTCTATGTCTCAGAATGTCAGGTAATATCTATGTTGTATAAAATAATTTTAGATTATTTCACACTTAAAATATTTCAACAGGCTTACTCCCACTTGTTACCTGTGACATATGCTTTGTGGGGAGCAAGGAAGAACAAAAGGCACAAAACTTGGTGAGTCCTACAGTGATGGTGCGTGGTGAGGGTGTAGGGGTAGGGGAACCCCTAGGCAGGAGCGTGAGATTGGACAAGTCAGGTCACAACGTCATCTGAGAAAAAGTGCCTCATATCTCCCCCCTGAGTATCACATGGCCACCTTCAGGGTACTCCCCTTGGGGAGCTATGCACGGCTGCCAATGCCCAGCCCACCCTCCAGAGCAATTTTGAACTGTCTTTCTGGAATGGACATCAGAGCTGTTATCATATGAGGTCTGACAATTAACTTTGTGAACTCATCCTGGAAAAAGTGCTACATACCTCATTGCTGAACATTATTCAGGTCGCCTTTGAAGTACTCCCTTGGTCATCTGGTGACCAAGTAGTCTGAGTGTGTCATCTCCCAGGGGGCTGATGGGACTGGGTCCTTCATTGTTGTACTACAATCCAACTTGGGGACCGAGTCTCCTCCTGGGACATTCCCATTGGACAGTGGGCAGTCCAGTGATCTGTTCGATGGCACTGGTGATAAGAGGCCTTGAGTGGCCTGTCCTCCTTAGGGCAGTCTTTGGCCCAGGGCCCTTCCCGTCGGCAGATGTAGCAGCAGCAGCAGTCTCTTCCTTTGGTTGGGGCCCTCGCTATTTTTCTGAGCGTGGATTCCAACACGGCCAGCAATTGAGCACACCTAGCCTTTCCTCCACCTTGTATCCTGAGCTTGAGATTCCAGCTCAGAAGTCCTATAATAGAAAAAAGAATCAGTGGCAGCCACCATGTCATCTTGGGAAGTGGTGGGTTCTTGGACAAACTTCTGGAGCTTTTCCCTAATATCTAGTGTTGCTCAGGTCAAGAATTTGTCTTTTAATAACACTTTTCCATCATAGGAGTTAAGATTGAGAGTAGTGTGTTTCTATTATGTCTCCCAGAGCTGATCCAGGAAGGTTATGGGATTTTCTTCAGGTTAGGAGGAAGGACCAGGCGTGCTCAATTGATGGCAGGTTGGAATCCACACTCAGAAAGATGTTTCTTCCCAGGTGAAGAAAGAGACCTTGGAATAACTCACCACCTTTCCCTGGTGTCCTTGAGACCAGACTAGACACAGACTAGAACATTCTTTCTCTCCCACATATCTTCTGGGGAATTATTACTCTACCCTGGGTCGGTCATGGAGCACTACTATTTTACCCACTGAATATCTAGGACTTGAAAGACAAAATCCAGTGACAAATTCACATGCCTCTGTTAATACCCCAATCCTGTTTTATTTCTTTTAACTCTACTAAAATAAAGGGCTTACAGACCAGGATTGTTCCGAGTTCTCACTGCTTACAGTGGGTAGGAGTTGAGAGGTAGAGATGGTGCCCCACCTCCCTTTACGGCCCCCGTTTAGGCTTCCTTGAGTATAGGGCACTGTGGGTCAGGTCTCAACCTGCAGGAGATCTCTTAACACTATGGTCTTACTTAACTGTGTACATGCCTTACACCACAAAAGATTTTCCTATAAATACATAAAAAAGCCTAAGCATACAGTATTTTGGTCATTTTCCTTCCCTTTTGCAAGAGGCCCAATTGTTAGATGGTGGAGTCACTTAGAGAGCTGTGTGGCAGTCACTCTTCTCCACGGTGCAGCGTGTTCTGTGGCCAGGTCACGTGGAAGGAGATTGATTGTTTCTTCTTCAGAGGGTCTGCATCAAACTTGTCCCGGTTTGAGAGAATGAAGTAAGAAGGGGAAAGGAGGCTATACCAGAGTGCGTTAGAGCTCCGTCTCCCAGGTAACAGACCCAGGCCATGTGGCTGATGGACAAGGAGGGCAGGGAGAGAAGCTGTACCCCTGGGGTCTGGTGTGGCTGGGTGTCCCCAGTAAACAACCGAGGCCCTGCAGCTGAAGTTTCAGCCCAGACATCTCTTTTCTGATTCATGGGAAGAGGGGCTGTGCACGACCCCTCAATCCTAAGAGTTTCTCTTTTCTTTTTTAAACACTAGGACAATGGTCTGTTGGTATAATGACCTGGTTCATTTTGTAAAAGCACTACTAATGGCACCAGCCACAATAAAAAAAGACCTTCCCAGAATGAAGCAAAAAATTGTGTAAAGGTGAAAAAGAAAGGCCTGATAAAACCTGGGGTATAAGTATTTCACCAGGCCTACATGGCAGATTTAACTGTGTCCCACAGGGGCAATTTAACTGTGCCCCATGCAGGAGATTTAAGCATACCCCACTTGAGGACAGATGCAGAGTGGGCCCTAAGGTAACCCTGATCTGTTTGTGTGCAGGCATACCCACTGGATGTACAGCCTTCTGGTCCGGAAAGGACCCTGCAAAGTGGCCATTGACTAGCCCTCCTTTCCTGATCACTGGGCATACAAGTTCACTCTGAGGGAGCGAGCCAGCACTAGATGGCTTAAGGCAGACAAAACCAGGGGAAGGAACACTGATGAGCCTTACTTCAGACAAGGAAGTAAGCACCCCATCAAATCAGAAAGAATAGCACATTCTCAAAACCATGTGAACGCTGGAAGCACGAGAGTTACCCCTACAGCCCTCTTCCGTAAAGTGAAACAAAATGAAAGACCTTTCTCCTACCATGAAGGCTGTGACCCCAAACTCTTTATCACACAGCCCAGGTTTAGCTGAGAATACAACCATGTGGTCTGAGAAATGACAAGGGGTAAAAGCAAAGGCAAGCCCCAGAGCCCCCTCGAGCACTGGCTGCAAGACAGGACAATCAAGAAAAGGTGAGCAGGTTCATGGAAACAGAGTGGCTGGAGTTAAAGCACTTTTGTTAAAAAAAAGGAGCTAGGTTACCACAATGTTAGGGTGCAGACAGTTATTTTTGGTGTGCTCCTTGGTGAAAGAATGTCCAGACTCACCAATGCCAAGTGTAAAACAGAGTTTATTGAGGAAGAGCAAGATAGGTTTACAGAGCAAGGTACATATTTCAGACAGTTGACAGCCCACTTGCCATGACAAAAGACTAGAAGAAGCAGTTGTTTTTTCCAAACCTGGAAGGCCTTGTATTTCCACACTCTCTCTAGATCCTTTCATGTCTATTTGAAAGCCAGCCAATTCTTCCCTGAGCTCATCTCTTTCTTATAACACCTGAAAAGCACAGCCAAAAACAAACACTCACTGTTAACGTTCTATTTTCCTACCTCTTCACTAGGGCTACAAGTTCTTTAGACAGATGAGTCTCCTCCCAAGCATCAGTGACACTTTTTTCGTTCTTCCCCTGACATGGTGGTAAAGAGGTACCACTTGTACAATCCTTTTATAGGCCAGAGTTAAATCATAGCCTGCCTAACTGCAAGGAAGCCTAGAAATGTTGGGCTGCAGATAGAATATTTGTGCTAAGTCATTTATATCTGCCACACCTTCCATTTAGTCTATGAAATTAAAATGCCATGGGGATAATTACATCTCCTTCAATATTAATTTTTAGATTCATCCATTTTAATTATCATTTGTTATGATTGCAGCCTTCCACCCCCTTTAACCTCCTGGAAAATGGGGTTAACCAATAAATACCAACTAAAACCCTAGCTCCACTCTGATTTTTCTTTTTTTTTTTTTTCATAGGAGATACTGGAGTGGAAAATGATAAGAATTATAGAAATATAACTTACTTTCTTTTGCTAAAAGGAAACAGATAATTGGTTACACATTTCTTCTCCACTGTCTTGTGTGGTTGATTATTATTCAAAATATTCATCCTCTTTCCTTTATTTCTATGGAGTGTTTCCCTAATCTTTTGATTCTGGATTTAACTGTGTTTCTTGCTTTGGCCAATGAGTTATTAGTAGACAGGACTCAAGCTCAAGCTTCTAACCTGCTTTTGAGATTGAGTGGAAAATGTCTGCTACTTCATTGAGATTTTGTTATTGTTAGTTATACATTGCTTTTTGAATCAATATTGCCCTATATTCCAAAACTTTATGCAAGTAAATGGGAATATGATTTTTCCATTACTGATTAAAGAAATAACATGAAATGTAAGTTTTAGAAGTGAATTAATTACTTCTAAATATCAACCTTCTGATCATGTAAAGTCTCAAAGAGATATTAGGATCAGGAAAATATAAATTCAAGTTTTAGACTAATTCACAAATAAATCACTTATATTAGTATCAATGCAAGCAACTTTCTTTTTATTTTCATCAAAAATGTTTTCCTTCTATCTAACACGTATAAAATTAAATGTCATTTTCTATGTGACTTAAAACCCCAGAGTAAGAGCTTAATGCAAAAATAAAATTGCAAATACAAATTGAATTCTACATTCCCTTACTAATTGCTACAAACTCTAGTTAGCTAATGATTCTCCTCATGACTTGGCTTTTTTTCTTTAATCTTGCTAACTCTGGCCTTACAGGTACTTTTCAAAGACGACAGTCCATTTTATACTGTCCTTTAATGTTGAAGGGGTGAAAAGCTTTCTCAGTTCATCCTAGCTACTCTGAGCGCTTGAAGACCTCTTTCCCAGGGGACAGACGTCTAAATTTCTACCAATCTAGGTCAGGCCAGGCCCATTATTCTCTGTCTGCCTACTGGGCATTTATTTTTCTCTACAGAAAAGGGTCAGATGTTCTCTGACTGCAGCATATTTGTTGTTCGTTTTCATTGTTAAAGTGAGTCTGTTGAAACAACGCAGAACAGATAATGGTCTCCCCTCACCACAGAATGGAATGTAAGAAAGCGTCTGCAGCAGTTACTATATACGCTCCACCCAGATCGCCTCACCACCCACCTCTCCTGCATAAACTGATGGCTTCTTGCTGCAAACAACTGTAGCTCTGTCTCCCGGGCTTTCCTGGGTAAGAAGGACATGCAGGCCTCTGTCTGGGGCAGGCAGAGTTGTGGAGGAGAGGGGATGGGAGGGGGAGGAGGAGGGGTTAATATCCCCTGGGAGCAGCAGTCAGAAGGATGTTTGGGAGTTGGTAGATGAATAGTCCAGCTATTTCATCCTTCTGGTGGTACCACCTTTTTACGTTTATCTAATTTTCATAGTCTGGACAGGCCCCACAAGTACATATCAGTACATAGGCCTAATTCCTTATGTTGACCACCTTCATATGTTGACCAGTTTGTTATAGTCCCTTGAGTGGTCAACATACAGTAGAGGTTCTACTGTATTTGTGTTCTGGTCTAAACTCTGTCAGAGAGTCAAAGTGTCTAGAGCAAAAACTGGACAGACGACTAGACTATCAGACATACAGACGTTACATCTCTTCCAAAGAAATTAACCCTACCATTATAAAATTACATGCTTTTAAAGATTCATAATTGAATCCACAAACATTGATTGATTACTTCTTGAAAGTACCCAGTATGTGTGCAGTGCTGCCGGGAGCTGCATAAAATCTTTTTTAGTGTTCCAATTTGTAGGCCGCTTTGCAGGGTGCCTGGGTGGGGAATGCAAGATAGAAAAGTCTTATTGTACCTGTTTTACAATTAAGGAAATTTTATCTTATCTGAATAAACGGCTTGCTCAAGACCCCAAAGCTAAACCAGGGAGTATCTGGGAACTTGAAACTCATCATATAGATTTTTATATTTATCATGACATTTTATATGTTTTCAACTTTGTATACTGAAGCACACCTATGGGAAAGAATGTAATTCCCTTCAAAGCCTAACACATTCTTTATGGACTCTTTTTATTGAAATTAAGTAAGAAATCGAAGTGCGGAACACTAGGTTTCAGTATCTGATGACAACAGGCAAGTTTTCTTTCATGGATATTAAAAATGCTAGCTTTTAATCATTTTTAAATAATTGTTTTTGCTAAACACAAAATGGTGAGAAGGCAGGAGGGCCTGAGGGCTTGTGGTGCTGTCCGCTTGCTGGTGGCTTCAGCTTCACCACTCCTGATTTGACACTCCCAGCATCTGGAACCTGATTAGCTTTTGCCCAGAATAAGATTTCTTATCTCTCTAGTTCTGTCTGTGAAAACTGTGCGGTGTATTATTTAGGAAACAGCAAGAAAAACCGCAATATGGTTTTCTTTTAGCATCATTGAATAGGGACTTCTCCAAGTTTATATCACTAGGCTGTGCCTGGGATGATGTTCCAACAGGGGGCATTTTTCTCCAGGGCCTGACTGCCTTTTCTGCTTTTTACCACAGTACTTACCACATAGTAAGGGCATAAAAAAACCCCAGAGCTGCTTGTTTTCTGTCATTCTTGTTTTTATTGCCGTGCCATATTGTAATATCTGTTTACCAGTTTGCTTTCACATCAGGCTCACTAATTCCTCAAGAGCAGGGACTATAACTTGTTCACAGGGACTGTAACTTATTCACAGCTGTGTCTCCCTGGTCCAGCACAGAGCATGACTCTCCACTGGAGTGCAATTAATGTCACTCAAATGGAAAGCGCCCTGCAGGACAGAGGGCAAGAATTCCTCTCTCTGCAGTCCTTCCAGTGAAGCACTCTTCCTCTGCGTTTGAGACAAGGCTCCGTCTTTCCCCAAATGGAGCAAGCTTTCCTGGTCCACAGGAAATGAGGTAGTCAATGAAATAAGTGTTGCAGGGAGTTCTTCCACCCTGAGCTTCACCCGCAGTGAAGAGGGTGTCTCATCAAAACAGGAATTAAAGCAATAAGTTGTATCTGACATCAGCCAAGTGCCCACACAAGAGCTAAACATAGCATTGGGAGGGAAAGACGTTACGAGGCAGAATAAGAAACTTCTAATTCACTCTGTTTCCAGCATGTGAGACACTGAGTGTGTCGTGGCCAGGACAATTACATTGATATATGGCCCAGCCATGCCCAACTTAAGAGCTGTCCAAATGGGAAGGTCAAGAAATCCAACAGCAAACTTTTCTGGGAGGTAGGTGGAATGAGGTCTAATTATCTAGGCTGTGTCAAATTTTAGAGCTGGGGGTTGGCCTAACCACCCCCCAAGTCTTCAGGCTCTTGTGAGATGGTTATTTAATAATAAGAGAAATAGCCAGGAGTGGTTTGTAACAGCTCTGCAGTCAACACATGCCTCTGAGACTGTGCATTGTTCTGCATCAAAGTGATGAACAGTGTCTGTCTGCACCCTGTCTCTTGGAATATGAATGTTCATGAGGATCCGGCTGGTGTGGGGGGCTCACAGGGCAGGGGGAGGGGGATGCTATGGCTGTCCCGCTTTGCTACATCTCCTGAGATTCCCAAGTGCTTCCACAAAAGGTTGTTCCTGGTACTTAGGAACATGGGGGTAGAGAGCTGGTGGGTGGGGGTGCCAATCTTCGGAGATGCACCTATCTCCTTAGAATGTAGGGGCAAATCACATCCTGGGGGATGTTTGGAGAGCCTCAACCACCTGGCCCTTGCCCCTCTCTGGAGGCATCGATGATCTGTTGGTAAGAATATCAAACTCTTTTTTTTGAGACAGTCTCACTTTGTCACCCTGGGTTGGGTGCCACGCTGTCATCATAGTGCACAGTAATCTCAAACGCTTGAGCTCAAACTATCCTCTTGCCTCAGCCTCTCCAGTAGCTGGGACTGTAGTCACCTGCCATAGTGGCAGGCTAATTTTTCTATTTTTAGTAGAGACAGGGTCTTACTCTTGTTCAGGCTGGTCTTGAACTCTTGAGCTCGAGCAATCCACCATCTCCACCTCCCAGAGTGCTAGGATTACAGGTGAGAGCCACCGCGTCTGCAAATCTCAAACTCTTGAGTCAGCGTCTTGCCCCTGGGTCTGTGGCCCTTTGAACCTCTGCAGTGATGGGGAACAGGAAGGAAAGAATGGGTGGGAACAATGTCGCATGATGTCTGGGTGGATTCTGGATTTCCTCCATTCCTGCCTATTTTTCTTTCTCTCTCTCCTTCAGTCCACCAACACTGCTGACTTAAAAACCATTTTTTTTTTTATAATGTAGAAAGTTAGAATTTTCAGGGACCTGAGAATCTAGCTCAAGTTCCTACCCAGAACAGAACTCTTCTTACTGTAACCCCTTAAAGGGGTTCTTCTTTACTACTAAGGCAAGGGTTCCTAACCAAAGATGATTTTGCCCCTTGGAGAAACTTGGCCATTTATAGAGATAGTTTGGTTGCCACTGGCATCTAGTACGCGGAGACCAGGGATACTGCCAAATAATCCACATTTCATGGGCAACTCCTCCCCACAGCAGAATTATCTAGTCCCAAGTATCAGTAGTAACAAAGTTAGGGAACGCTGCTGTAGGGGTGTTTCTCCAGCACGGTAGCAATCTCCTTTATTTTCAGGTAATTCCAGTTAGCATAAGAACAGCAGATGTGTTAGAGGCAATCAATCAATCAATACAATCTAATATAGAGAAAGTCAAGACAGCACAATTGTGGGTCTTGGCAAAGGGATTGAAGAAATTCCTACCAATGATGGCAAAATGGTTGGAGCAAAATGGCCTAAAGTTATTTTCAATGCAACTATCCAGATTTCACTGAATCGCCGGGACCAAAATTGGAAATACAGTGGATATTACAATAAAAAAAGCACATCCAGAGAACTACAGCCCTGAGAATGACCAGTGAGAAAAAGTGAAATGATATATACATCATTGGAAACCAGGGTTTCAAGGTGGGGCAAGTGCGTAAGGGACAGCAAAATGCCATGAGCTGGACAGTAGTCATCACTACTGATTTATTACGTACTGACCATCCCCAGCATCCTTTCATTTTCTTTCACTGATGCTGTCTCTATTGATGTGTTTAAGTGAATGTAAAAGTTTATTAGTAGTGGGATGAAATTTCCCCTTCCATTCTTGGTGGAGGTAATCTTTAGCAACACCGAATAAAGAAACTGAGGTTTTATTAGCATAATAGTGACAACTATATTAGGTTCAGAGAGAAAGTCGGTATTAAAGATAAAAGTGTGTGTTCTGAAAAATATTATTCTATAAATTGCTTTGATTTTTAAGAGAGAAAAGGTTATTTGCTTATAGATCAATGGCCTCTAGACTCTCTTGATTGTGTGTCCTGTTAGAATTCTTTGAGGATTTCCCCACAATGTACATGTTTATTTATTTATAAAATCCAAACATACACTTCTGTGCTCACAAAGGTTTATCTTTTAAAACAGATATAAAAGTAAACATTAAAAAGGTAAGGATAGCATAGATATTTTCTTCACGCATCCCAATAAATTGTTCAGCTTAACCCCAACTGCTGGTGAGGGTGCTCAGCTCTAAGAAACAACAGCTAACATGTGTTGCACCTGCTCTGTGTCCAGCAGGTGCAACACATGTCCATGTTTGCTCCTTTAACCCTCATAACAGCCCCAGGAGGTAGGAGCAATGTAATTGTCACTTCACAGATAATGAAACCACAGAGAGGTTAAGTAACATTCCCAAGATCACACAGCTAAATAGCAGATCAGCGATCCAAAGCTAATCAGACTGGCTTCAGAATGCCTGTTCTAACCATTTCACTTTACTGCCTCTCACCTGAGGAAAGTGAAAAGCTCTAGGTCTCTTCCTATCACAGAAGGAGTCAGGCATGACGTTCAGAAGCCAACAGCTATAAGATGTTCCTTCACCAATAAAGCAAGACCCTGGCAGAGAAATAGAGAAGACCAAGGGTATGAGGATGAGGAGAAGAGAAAAGAGCAGGATCCAGGAAGAGAGAAACACCCCCGTGGAATCCCAGAAGTAGACCCTGGTCGGACTGAAATGTGTTATGAAGGGGGCTGAAAGGACCTCCTTTGCACCATCTGCTCACTTTGTGAGTATCAGGATTGTGTGTTAGATTGTTTTCCTTCTGGTACCAACTGGACCCATCTTCTGGCTTCCAGGCAAGATGGAGGAGTTACCATGATAAAGTCAAACTTCATGAGTTAGCTCACATTTGACTCAACTTTTTGTTTGTTTGTTTGTTTTCTTTCAAGATTTTGTGTCCTCTATCACATATCTACTACCACAGAGAGCTCCAGAACCTGAATCATCACGACTGAGGTTGGAACACTCTTATTTTATATACAAATCTTTATAGGTACTTTCAGTGTCTTGTGGAACCATTTACCTAGAATTATAGCAGATGAGACCTTAGAGACAAGGTGCTGTCCTTGTTTCCTAAAAAAGGAATAGCGAGAGCAAGAGACTTAACTGATGGAAGTCTTGATATGCAGCTCCTGGGGCCAAACACTAGTGCTGCTGAGATCTCTGGGTTCCCTGGCTCTTTGCATGCTAACCTATCAAGTTTGAAAAATATTTCTTAGGTCAAACATTTATAAGGGCCAGTGGGAAGGTAAATAATTTTTGTTTTCTCTTAAATTACTGAGAAGCTTGATTACACCTGAGCATGAATATACTGTTACAGGCTCAATTGTGTCCCTCCAAAATTCCTATGTTGCGTCCCTAGCCCCGCAGTACCAAAGAATGCAACCGTGTTTGGAGACAGGGTCTTAAACAGGTAACTAAGTTGAAATGAGGGCCACCTGGGTAGGTCTTAATTCACTCTGACTGGTGGCTTTGTAAGAAGAGGCAATTTGGACACACAGAGAGACATAAGGCTGTGTGCACGTGTGAGGACACAGTGAGAAAGCAGTCACCAACCCAAGAAGAGAAGTCTCACAGAAAAAACAACCCCGCTAACACTTGATCTTGGACTTTCAGCCTCCAAAACTGTGAGAAAATGAATTTCTATTGTTCAAGCCACCCAGTTTGTGGTATTTTGTTAAGACAGTTCTAGCAAACTAGTACAGTCCACATAGTCCCCTTTACTTAAAGTTAATGACACTAGCACCTAATATCTATCTTTAAATGAATTTCTCACTTAATTTTCATAAATTATATGATATAGATGCAATTACTAGTTTCCTTTGACTCATGAAGAAACTGAGGCTGATAGAAGTTAAGACAGAGGTGGGCTGTTGAGCCATGCTCTTAGTACCAGGGCTGTTCGAGTAATAATTGGATAAAAATGGCAGGAATGTTCAGAAGAGGTAGACTATGCCACTGTGTCACTTCCTGTTTTGCAGGAAGTGGGAAAGAGCAATGGCCAGAAGCCAGATTCAATGCAGGAAGAAAGCCTGAGCCATCAATATCATTCCTGCCTCCTTTTGAATCTTTAGTAAATTCAAGGAATATTTTTTCAGCTCCCACTTTGTAGCAGGCACCAGTCTGTGGATGGAGCTCCAGCCGTGAACACAGCAAAATGGCCGACCTTGTCCTCCTGGTGCTTATGGTCTAAGTGGAGTGTTGTTGGTTTCTCTCTCTTTTTCTTTTCTTTTCTTTTTTTTTTTTTTAAGACAGAGTGTCACTATGTCACTCTCAGTAGAGTATCATGGTGTCACAGCTCAGAGCAACCTCAAACTCTTGGGCTCAAGTGATTCTCTTGCCTCAGCCTCCCAAGTAGCTGGGACCACAGGCGCCTGCCACAATGCCCAGCTATTTTTTGTTTTGGTTGTCATTGTTGTTTAGCAGGCCCAGGCTGTGTTCAAACCCGCCAGCCTCGGTGTATGTGGCCGGCGTCCTAACCACTGAATTGTGTGTGCAGAGCCAGGTGTTTGTTACCGAATCCTCCAAGTCCTAAGCTGCCATCCTCTTTCTTCAAACTGGGGAAAGGAAATGAGACAGCAGGACTGGCTCTTCAATTTTTGTTTGTTTCCATTTTCTGACAGCCGTACTTCGTGTCTGATAGGAGAAATGGTTCTTCTTTGACTGAGATAAACTTATGAGTTTGGACTGTTTGTGAAGTTCCCCAATTAATTCTTTATAGACTTTTATTTGCAACTGAATGTGTGTTTTGCACTAAAAAATGAGAGTTCAAATGAATTACTGTTGAACATTCTGCTCCCTTTGGCAAGCTCACACTCTACGTTCTGTGTTGTTAATCTCCTTGCTTACTGAGCTGCGCTGTTTGTCTTGCAGTGACGCACAGGCGGGTGGTTACCATGGCACAAGACAACAGTGACGGTGTTCACTCAGTTGTCACGGAAGCCCTGGCCCATCTCCTGAGCAACCTGGCAAAGGCTCCCAAACCGTTAATGGCCAAAATCTTGACACCACAAGGGCTAATTTTTTAATTCTTTCTCTTTTTGTGTGTGTGAGTGGCGTGACATCTATACCTGACCAAGGTCTTAATGTGGCTAAAGCAATTTAGGTGCAATGGTGAATATCTATCCAAAGAGAAAGGAAGAGAAAGAAGGAAGGCAGCAGGAAGTGAGAGAGAAAGAGAAGAAGAGAGAGGAGAGAGAGAGAATCAGAACTACAGAGATACAGGGAGAGAGCGCACCTGAAACAGGCACAGGGAGACACAGGGCGCAAAGGTGACAAGACAAATAATAATAATAATACCATTCAGTATTTATCAAGTGCTTGCTGTGTACCAGGCATGTGCTGGGCGCTCTGGCTGCATTATTTTATTTGTTCCTCAGGATGACTCTATGATGTAAATATTGGTATTTTCCTTACTTCTGAAGGATAAAAATGAGCTCAGAGAGACTAGATAAATCACTCAAGTGCACAGTTCTAAAAGTATGTGCAAATTCAGGTACATGCATTGACTGCAGTCAAGAGACAGAGGGTATGAAGTACGAGGAGGAGAGAGACTGTGACTCACACACACAGGTGGGGGAGAAATGGTTTAAAGAAAGACACAGAGTGTCAGACACGAGACAGTTGGAGAAAAACAAAGAGAGATTTAAAGAAATGTGTAGAAAAAAGCTGAGATAGTTGACACACACACACACAGAAAGAAACAGGGTAGGGGGAGAGGCAGAGACAGAGAGTTTTGCAAAGAAAATACTCTCTTTGCATGTAACACCAAAAACACTAAAATATCTGGGAAAAACAACGGCGGAGCTGTGTGATTGTCACGTGCCAGCCATTTTTGTTTTACTCAGTCCACATCAACATTGCAGAAATACTGGGACGGAGTCACTTTCCCTGGGACACACGGTCATCCTTGGAGGTGCAGGTCTGTGGATTCAGAGCTCTGAGCCCACAGCGTGCATTGTCCTCTCAGGTCATGGAGAGGGCAGCATGACGTTTTGCAGGGGTGTATGATAGGTGGGGGAGGAAAGAGGAATGGAGGGTCAAGGGCATCTGAATTCCTTACAAGGTCCCTGCAGAGGCCAACCTGAGCCGCACATTCCTCTTGGGTTGGTAGCCGCAGAGCTCAGGGGGGCACTGGCTGCCTAAAGACTACACACCATTTCATACCTGGCATCTCCTTTGCTCCTTATAATAGGTCTATATCTTTGGGGTATCATCCTTACTATGCAGATAAGGGAACTGAGGTACAGAGAGATTAACAGCTAACCCAAGTCTACCCTGCTTGTAGGTAGCAGAACTGGAACTAGAAGCCAGGCAGCCTTTATCAGGAGCTGTTCAACTTGGCACTATGTTGAACTGCTAAGTGAAGCCAAGTAGGGGGCCCAAGCTCATAGGCTACAGACCTGGGGCAGGGAGCAGCAGCCACACTTCTTTATCCTCTTTGTAACAACACTCGGAGGGTGGCAGGTGTCTATGTGAACAGCTAAAATGCCCAGATGTTTTAGCAAAGAAAACAAATCTGCATTAACCAGGACACAAACACTAGGAGACTTCTGATTCATCACCGGGTGCAACCAGGCAAGGCTGATGCCACCGTGAGTTTTGTTCTCCATCATCCTTGATGCCAAATGCAACAAATTAGGCATTTGCCAAGCAGTTTCTACTTTAATTCTGCTCTACTGAGTCCATGATGCTGGGGCTCAAAGGACAAGAATCTATCTTCTCTGTGTTCATTGATTTGGGCTTCTTGGAAGAAAGACTCAAAGAAAAAACCCCCTGTAGATCAACATAAGGTTTGGAAACATAATAACAAGAATATTGGCAACAACAAGGGGCAGGTCCGAAGAGCATAGCACTAAGCTTCATTAAGGGATACGAATTGTATTAGGAAGGAAAGATGAAGAAGTTAAGAGCTTGGGCTGTGGGGTAGGATGGGTACGTTTCTTAGTTAATTGAACTTTTAGCTGTGATCTTGTCCAAAATGCATTTGCACTTGAAAACTTGTGCTTTTACTTTCATATGAAACATGGAAGTGGCTCGGTGCCTGTGGCTCAGCGGGCTAAGGCGCCAGCCACATACACCTGAGCTGGCAGGTTCGAATCCAGCCCGGGCCCGCCAAACAACAATGCCGGCTGCAACCAAAAAAATGACCCGGCGTTGTGGCGGGCGCCTGTAGTCCCAGCTACTTGGGAGGCGGAGGCAAGAGACTCGCTTGAGCCCAGGAATTGGAGGTTGCTGTGAGCTGTGGATGCCACAGCACCCTATCCAGGGTGACAGCTTGAGGCTCTGTCTCAAAAAAAGAAAAAAAAAAAGAAGAAACATGGAAGTTACTTAAAACACCATCCTCTCTCCAGGGATAGTGTGGTCAGGTAGGGCTTCCTGGAGAAGGCAAGATGTGAGCTGTCATCTTCACTGTCATTATTGTCACCGCTGACAGCAGTAACTGTCACCTTCTGAATATTAATAACGGGCTGACATGACACTAAAGGAGCCACATATTCTTTTATTTTTCAGAGCCACCCCGACTTATTTGCCTCATGTTATACAAGCAGAGCCTGGAGCTAGCTCCAAGATGTAAGGCAACATGCTCAAGGTTGCAAAGCTGGAAAAGAACCAGCTTCACTGAGCTCATATCCACCTGACTGCCAAGCGCAGGTAGCCTTCGGAAAATGTTTATTGCTTTCCTCTCTCCATGAATTTCTAACATGATTTTGTAGGTCTTTTGCCTTTAAGATTGAATTGTGCTTCATTGTTGTCTTCGGTTAAAATTCCAGAGGTAATTAATCTTCATCACCGATATCTTCAATTGGCACCAGCGTTTCCAATCTCAGTTCAAAGTTATTTGTGGTCACAATGTTCCGAGTCTTTCTTCCAGCAGCTAATAGTGTACAAACGCATGGTTAAGTGCGCCCAGGGATTTTGCTACTAGATTTTTTTTCCTTTGGAAAAATGACGATTTCCACTGTTTTGGGAGTACACGTCCCTGAATTATAGCAGAGAGGGTCTATCCATCAAAGCTGCATTTAATTGACATCAGTGCATGGCTACTGCTTCATTGAAAAACATTTTCCTGATTCTAGTAACAAAAGCCTTCTGTGGAGAGGTCCCTCTGCATTAATTGATATGATGCTTTTGCTTTTCAATAACAAATCTCAACTTGAGTTGTCTTAAGCAAGATTTTCTGGCAGGATATTGTTGAAGGGATAGTTCATCTCAGAGAATCCAAGGAAATGTTGAACAAACAGTCCTAACAAAGGGGAGTGGGGGAATATGTGAAGGAGTTTGGTGTGAAAACTGAAGAGACTCACACCAATTATGCATGTAGAGGACTCAGTAGCTCTGATGGAGTTCTACTGAGCAAACCTTGGGTCCATATTTATTATCACAAAGTAGGAAGAATTGGTTGAGAATTACTTATCAAAAAACGGCAGTAAAAGGAGGGATGCGGAAAACAGCAGACACTGTGTCTCCACTTATTCTTGCAAAGCCACAGAACTTAACCAAGTCTTTGCTCTGTTGTCGAGTGACCTTTGGGGTCTAGAGAATCTTTACCATAACCATCTGGCCCCGTATTATCCATCACGAGCTCATTGTCTCCTGGAGACCAGTGTCCTGGCTGCCTGCATATACACAGCTCACATACCATTCTTGTGATGCTCCAGGTCCCTGTAGGCAGAAAACAAGTTGATGGTAAAGGTCAGGGTATGCAGAGAACAAGCATAAGTAAGAACATTTTAATGTGGGGGATCAGGGTACAATTTCCCCTACAAATATGCTGCTCCAGGGACCTGAGGGAAGGAAGTTTATGGCTCGTTGGTCTTGATTTCTACAACTAAATCTCTAAGGGTGGATTGGGTACATTTCTTCTCTGGATCCACCAACATTTCACATTTATAACAGACATATGTTGGAGTCTGACTTACGTCAGTTAACAAAAACCAATTGTTAACATTTTCAGGCATTTTGTGAATTAGTTGTGTTACATCATCAGTAGGTTAGAATTGGCCATGGTGGGAGTCATTTATACCAAAAGAATTGGCAAATGGTACAGGTTAGGGCTTTATTTTTTCTTTCTTGAAAAGGTGGCTTACCATACACCTCCATTATAAAATATTCATACATTAGCTGGGTGCGGTGTCTCACACCTGTAATCTCAGCACTCTGGGAGGCCAAGGCAGGTGCATTGCTTGAGCACAGGTATTTGCTCTGTCCTGAGCAAGTGTGAGACCCTGTCTCTATTAAAGATAGAAAAACTAGCTGGGTATTGTGGCGGTCACCTGTAGTCCCAGCTACTCAGGAGGCTGAGGCAGAAGAATCACTTGAGTTGAAAAGTTTGAGGTTGCTGTGAGCTATGATGATGCCAGGGCACTCTACCCAGAGTGACAGATTGAGACTCTGTCTGATAACAAACAAACAAACAAACAAACAAACAAACAAAAAAATAGAATATTCATACATTACCTACCTGAAGTTATGTTTAAGAATGGATCAGACTCTGTGGGTTTGATGTCCAGTTCCATTCTTTCCTTGCTTTGTAATCTTGCAGGTTCCCTAGGCTGGGAGAACCTCCAATTCCTCACCTATAAGCTAAGAGTAATAGTTGTGCAAACAAACAGGGCTTGTTATTAGGATTGAGTTAAACTGTGTTGTCTGGCCCGTGGAAGTACTCTATGTAAGTTAGCTATTTTCCATGCTGCTTTGCAATTATCTACCTATTTGTTTACTATTTCTGGGGCCTTAGTATCCTGTGCAAATCTTGGCAATAGTAAGCACTAAAGATTTTTGTTTTTTGAGACAGAGTCTCACTATGTCACCCTTAGTAGCAGGCCATGGTGTCACAGCTCACAGCAACCTCAAACTATTGGGCTTAAGCAATTCTCTTGCCTCAGCCTCCCAAGTAGCTGGGAGGACAGGTGTCTGTCACAATGCCCAGCTATTTTTATTTTTGCTGTTGTTGTAGTGGTCATTGTTGTTTAGCAGGCCCTGAGCTGTGTTTGAACCCACCAGCACTGGTGTATGTCCCTGGTGCTCTAACCACTGAGCTACAGGAGCCCAGCCAGCACTAAAGCTTTGTTGAAATAAGGAAGGAAAGAGAGAAGGAAAAGGGAAGGAAAAAGAGAGCAGGGCCAAGAGAAACATGCAGTCTGGGCTTTCTGGTGTACCCTCAGCCTCTAGAGCTGCATCTGACATGTGGCTGGTGCTCAGGGAATATTCTTTGAATAAATTAATAGATGCATAAATTCAAAATCCTCTTGTGACCACTTTGCTTTGTTCTTCTCCCTAATGTCAGTCAGATATCTTTGTCGCATATCATTCAATATTCAATGTTTCTACTCTTTAAATGACAGGGATCAGGTCATCTCCTGCCTTTACATGGTAATCTTTTAATATTTGAGATAAGATACTGTCATCTCTCCACGTTTTTATTCCGCTGGGACTGCATCTCCCTCAATCCAGGGAGGTGAGTGAGTTAGTTTTATGAATCAACTGACTGAGGGGATGCCAACCAGAGAGCCGATGAAACATTGTCTGTGAACGTCAGAGAGGGTGTTTCTGGAAGAGATTGCATTTGAATCAGTAGACTCAAGTCTACTCAAGAAAATCAATTGGTCCTGGCGAATGCGGTGGGCGTCCTATGTTGGGCATCATCTATCATCTGGTCCAGTTAGAACAAAAAGATATAGAAGGGGCAATCTCTCTCTCTTTCTCTCTTCTTGAAACTGGGACATACATCTGGAAAACATGTTCCTTCCCTTGGACATTGGAGCTCCTGGTTCTTGGGTCTTTAGAATGTGAGACTTACACTGGAAGCTCCTCAGGTTCTCAGGCCTTTGGGTTCCGACTGAATCACACTATTGGCTTTTCTGGTTTTGGGGTTGCAGACGAAGACTGTGGGTCTTCTTGGCCTCTATAATTATGTCAGACAGTTCCCATAAAATAAATCTTGTCTGACGTATCTGTATATAGCCTAATGGTTCTGTTTCTCTGCAGGAGTGAGGGAGAAGGAAGAGTCTTTCAGGGTCACACTTAGTGATGGTGTCCTAATGGCCCCAACACTCTGAGCTTCCAATCTCTGGACACAGAGCTCCTGTGCTTTCTCCCACGCATCATTCTGCCCAGAACCCACTCATGGGGCCACAGTGAATGAGCCTAGAGAGATTTCTGATCTCAGCTACCCTCTGTGCCTGGAACCAGACACACAAGTATCCCATCCTCTGTGTCCCTGCATGAAGACCTAAGGGGTAGCTCAGTGAGGGAGATTTCACATCAATGAATAGATTAGGAGCCAGGAAAGATGTGAGTAAGAAAATAAATGTGATGGCGAGAGGGGAGAAAGATGGTCCTCTCCTGGACTCAGAGATGCTAGGACCTTTCCTTTCATTGGAGTATTCTCCCCTGCACCCTCTAGAAACTCTAAAAAGACCAAGACAAAGCTGTCCAACAGTATCTTGGGGTGCTTTAAAGTTCTCATCCAGTCTGTGGAGAGAGTCACATGATGTCTCAAACGCGTCTTAAAGAAGAACATTTCGAGTCAGGTTTACACGGCTTTAGAAGCCACTCTCTATGCAAGCCCCAAATGGGGAGAGTTTGGGGTCATTTTCAGAAAGTCCTCTCTTCTTTACGTCATCCCTGGTGTACAGCACCTAATGGTTTCTATCTTTCTGCAGCCAAGGGAAGCATCTGGATTTCGAAGATTCCATTTTTAACAAACCGGGAAGAAAATTTCGAATTTTATCAGAACCACAAAATGCTACAGGTGAAAAAGGATGCTGAAGATTACTAGGGATGTTCTAAAATCATTAGCCTGGAGCAAAGGGAAGGTTTGCAGACTGCCTCTGAACAAACTGGAATCTCTTTTTAATTTAAGGGATTCTAACCCTCATTAGAAAATTAGTTAATTTCCTAATTCCTACAGGACAGCACTCATCACTTGCCTCTAGCTGGGCTGGGAACCTGCTCTCTATTTTTCTTTCCTAATTACAGGAGCCATGTATGTTTCCTATTACTCTTTTCCATCTTATATTATCAGGAAACTGAGGCACAGATATTAAATTTTCAAGGACACAAAGCTGGCAGATGGCAGAATTTGAACCCAGGCTTGTCTGTCTGACTCCAAAATCACTTTCTTCTTTTTCTGGTTGCTTCTCTATAATTTATATATTAATTATGTTAGGGAGAATTTTTCAAGTTCTTCAAGGAATATCTACTGGCAGAATCTATTAAAAAAAGAATTATGTACCTCTTCATTCAGGATATTCTACTGGATATTTTATTTTATGTTATGTTTTAGAAGAGAAGGGGATTGTTGGTAAGAATTGTGGCCACTGAACAAAGCTAAGTGCATTTGTTAACCTTATGGGAAACGGCCAGTTTCTGGTTAAGTCTTGTGTTTTCTAGAAATGTTTCCAGGGAGGTCACCTTCACTTCCAGAATGATACCTGGATCCACAAAAAGCTGCCTGGGACAGGTTTCCATCTAACTTTTAGAGATGGCCAAATAGTTGTGCACTTTCAACTGGGTCTCTGATGGAGATTTGGGGTGCACCAGAGTGGAAGAAAAACTGCCTAAAAGGAGCAAGATGGAATCATTCATCCTTGCTGTCTTGATGGGAAATGGGAGGCAGAAAAAAGAGGAGGGAACTTCTGCTTGCTTAGGAGCCGGTCAAGCACACAGTTAATGCTCATTAGCTTTTTACTAATTACATAAGGGCTGCATGTCTCACGCAGGGGACTCCCAGCGCTGCCCTGCTGGCCTGGAGCTACAGTGGCTAATGGAAGCACCTTGCCGTGGACCTCTGGAGGGGGAATCATCTGAAAACCCTACATTGGCCCTGACTTTCCATCCAGCTGCTAATGTTTATTCTCGAGTTGTTTACTAGAAACAATCAGCGTATGGAGAGAGGCTTTTTTTTTTTTTTTTTTCCTGTATCCAAATAAGAATTTCTGGGCAATTAGTGAAGCTACAAAGCTAACACCAGCCTGGACTAATTTTCTGGACTTTGTATCTGGGGTTTACCATGTTAGACTTTGTAAGCTCAGCTGGAAATTGAGACCTAAACATGGGTCTGTGTGTGGATGTCAATCAAACCTCAGAGGTGGGAAAATGAAATAGTCGTTACCTCAGCCACTTTCTCCACTGGTTTTGCTACCCTGAAATTTCCCAAGATTTACCTGTTTACGGGTCCTTCTTGGATAAAATGGACCAGAAGCAGCTCAGCGATGTGTGGGAAACTGCCTGCATCAGCCCTCAAGAACCAGTTACCAGTCAGGAATTTTTTGAGTCAGTTTTTGAACCATCTGTACTTTCAAATCCACCGTGATGAGAGTATTTACACCTTGGCAATTGGAGAATGCTACAAATTAGGGCTTTGGAATTTTTCCCCGGAGACGTGGTTTACCAGCACACTCGCGTGGTAGCGTCATTAACTGTCCAAAGTTGGGCTTTGGAATGAGACTTGTAGATGTGATATCTAGTTTTGGGGAAAGGCAAAAGAAAAATAGGCTTTATGGTTCACATCTAATGCTGTTGTTTAACAACCACATGATCTTGGGCAAATTGTTTAACTTTCCCAAGCCTCACTTTCCTTTCTTGCTAAGGGGACATAAAGCCTTTACAGGGTTGTCATGAGGTCAGGATGAAATAACTTCCCAGAGAGGCTGCCTTGTGCCAGGTACAGTGCCTGTGCCTTGAAGCACACCCAAAGAACACTGGATCTTGACAGATGGCTGGTGTGTTGAGGATTCAGAGATCACACCCAAAGACACCGGGAACAGAATGGCAATAAATGTGCATGGGGAGTGTGAGAGGAGGCGAGCTCTGGGCAGCAGGGCCAATGAGCAAGGACCCAGTCATGGCAATGATAGCTATCATTTAAGAGCCCCTGTGATGCGCAAGGCACTATTCTAAATGATTTATGATCTATAATATTAACCTGACTTAGTCTTCCCAAGGAGATTAGGCAGTGGTTCTCAGCCAGGGGTGATTTAATACCAAGGATATATGGCAATGTCTGAGGACTTTGGTGAGTGCTACTAGCATCTAACGGGTAGGCACGGGGTGGGGGGGCTGCCACCATCCTACAGTTCACAGTCACGGCAGCCACTGTAACGCTAAATAACCACTACTTACAGGGCACTGATGGCTAGGCCCTGGTGGGGCCAGATAGCCTATATGTCACTGTCTGGAGTTTATTCACTTCTAAGGCCTTCTGTCATAGATCAAGTTAAGAAGCCATGGGTCTCAGTGAGCTTAATAATGCACTTAGTAGTGACTGACTGTGAATTTGATCTAGAGTAGAAATACTTTAAAGATGTAACCACTTTAAGATGGGAAGATACTGTGTAACCCTGTAACTTGTGTTACACTGTGATGTAATAATGTATAAGGTATACTGTGATGACTAATAACATAACTGACACCTGCTTTTACTGTGAGAGTATACAAGTCACAACGAGAAACAAGAGAGCAGAACTGCTCTTTGAGGAGATACCCTCCCCGTTCTCTGGAATTGTTGATTTTCCGTCTGCTTCTCCATTGATCAGCTCAGGTGACAGGTGGATGGGCTCCTTAGTCTGGCAACAACAGGTCAAGCCCCACAGCAAAAAATTATTTGGCTCCAAATGTCAACAGCACTGTGGTTGAGAAGCCGTGCAATGAAGTATGAAATACTACTATTTTCATCGTGTTGATGGAGAAACTGAGGCACAGAGGTGCTGAAGCACTTCCTCTAGGTTATTCAGCCAACAAATGATTGATACTGGATTCAGAGCCAAAGCTCTTACTCAGGGTAGCTCTACAGCTTTTTGTGTTAAGAAAGCTGGAAGGGGGGAGGCAGGCAGAGAACAGGCATTCAGAGCAATTCCTGGGAAGTACAAGGTAGGTTATTTTATTTCATTTTGCTTTGCTTGTACTGAAAATGGGTGCTCCTTCCCTTTCCCTGCCCTGGGGTGGATGCTCCAAGTGCCTATTGCCAGAGCTGAGTTGTCTCTCAGATTTCCTCTGGCATCAGAGCCTGTGAGTATGAAGTGTTCTGACCTGCTGTTGTTGCCCACTTTGCCTAGGAAAGGAAAACTGAGAGTTGCTGCCGCGTCATGGATTCAAAATTGCTCTTCCTAATGAGGGCAGGGCTGGTGCCAGCTCTGGTGTCACTTGTAAAATAGTGGCACACAGGAGTGGCTCCCAGTGACTTCCCCAGCTCCTCCTTGGTGGCGTGACTGGGTAAGACAGCTGATGCCTCAGAAGTGGGAAATGGAAACCAGCCATTCCTCGAGCCTGGCAGGAAACTGAGCCCTTTCTCCACCCTGTGTTGCTGGCTGATCAGGGATTTATAAACCATTTGCTGTTTTGTTTTTTTTTTTTAATTTTTTCCATTTGCTGTTTTTGATATGAATAGAGGAGGAGGAGGGGGTAAAAACTGAGCTGTGGACTCAGACTGTAGCTCTGTGATGGTGAGCAAGCTTCTGCACCTTTCTGGGCTTCACATCTCACCTGTGAGATGGGGATACTGCAGGGATGGCTGTTGTGAGGATTACAGCTTGTTAGATACAGACATAAATGCAGATAATGTCAAGATCTGAATGAAATCAACTTCGTTCTTTTCATAACAGCTGCTGTGTTGAGAAGTATTCAGAAACCAGACCCAGGTTCATCAGGAAAGGGTGCCTAATTGATTAGTGATGTCTGCCATGGATATAGGCATGGAGAGAGGGGGTGTGTGCACCTGGTGCTTCCTCTCTGGGCTCAGCTGTATGGTAGTTAGTGGAAACCGTATTGTTACTGCTGGTTATTTAAGTCACTATGAAGTCCAGGTAAGGGACATTTCTTTCTTTGAAGGAGGCTAGAAATCGGTGAAGGAAGAAAAGTGGCTGATTTCCTTTAAATTGGTGGTTCCTAGTGATGAAATTGCTATGCCCTCATGGGGCTTTGACATGCTTTGACAGTAGGTGATTGGAGACAAATGACTGGCTACAATTATCTCTCTTGCTGGCAGTGGTTCTTGCTGCTGCGGTGGGAATAAGTACAGATGCTGCAAATTGAGGGAGGCTCAGTGTCTTCCCAAGTGGAAGGAAAGGCTGGCTGAGGAAAAGGTAAGGCTAGGAGGAAGGGTTCAGCCGAGTCACTGATCAAAGTGAGACTCTCCTATCAACAGTTGGTTTATGGGGAAAGGACCTGACATAAGGGGATAAAATTAAATGCAGCATGTTCTGTCTGTATTTTAGGCACCCATCTTTAGGGAAATGCTTCCCATGATTCCTCTGGGAGCCCACTAACCTGCTTTGGGATTGGGCTCCTGACTCAAGTCTGGCCAATCAGAACATTGCATCTCAGGCCACCGAGATAGGTTAAGGATGGTTACATGATTGAAATCAGTCTATGAATTAGGTCCAGGAGCTACTTGGAAAATAGTTACTTCCTTTTCATTAGCCTTGCTAAACTGGAGCTGTATCAGCTCAGAGTTGCTCAAGGCCATTTTTGTCAGTATAAGGAGGGAGCCTGCCTGAAAATGAAGCCAAAACAGAGCAAAGCAGAGATGAGAGATGGCAGGAAGCAGATTCTCGAGAGCTTAATTTGAGTATCTGGATACAGCTGTGCCTGCAGCACTTCTGCCTTGAGCACTTTGTGATGAATTATTTTGTCACTGAAAAGGAGAGTCCTTATGAATTCTAGCTAATACAATATCCCTGGTCAAAGTAGTATTTCCTTAAAGTCAAGTAAAAGTTTCCTACATTTGCTGGGAGAAAGGAGATGAAAACTCAAAATAGAGAAACAGAACTGCTAGCATGCCAATGGTGGAAAGGATGGCTTTCATAAACTGTCTATTGCCAAGAGGCCTTCCGATCACTATTTTTTTTTATGTTAACAGTTTATTTTTATTTCTTTTAAATTTCAGAATATTAGAGGCTACGTATGTTTTGTTTACACACTTAGTTTTTTTCACAAATTGATCAAGTTTATGAGTGTGCCTCCCACCCAGGGTGCACATACCCAGTGGATGTGAATTTGCCCATCCTCTCAGCTTGATTTTCATTGAGATTTAATTTCATCTGCACAGGTAAGGGTTGATCAATCAGATCCAACCTGGTATTGAGCACACGTGTTTGGCCGTCCATTCTTGAGATGTTTCACTTAGAAGGGCTCCCTGATCACTGATCTTAAAAGCAACCCCACATCGTGGTCTTCGTTTTCCAACTGAAGAATCAAGAATTAGAGAGTTAGTGTGGCATGCCCGGGGTACAAGAGCAGGGAAGCTGATAATCTTTCGAGGTGTTGGCTGCCTGGAAACCTCACCATTCTTTATTTTAGAAAAAGTCAGTCTCAGCATTCAGTCAAGATAGCTCCTTGACGATTAACATGCCACTCATTAGTGAGCTAGTTGTCTTGGGCTTGAAGGAAAGCCAGCATTTCTTTCTTGGAGACCTTCATTAAACACATGGCACTAATCTAAACTGCATGGGAGTGAGGGGGGCAGTTTCACCTTCAACAGCATCAATATTTCAAAATGTTTAAGAATCAGACTTATCTGGTAATCTCTTCTTCCATTTCTATTTCTTACATCTGTGTAGTTTAAATTCAGAAAAGATGGCTATTGATGATGCTGTTGATGATGATAATGGACTTCTAAGCACCTAAATGCACTTGATACCTTACTGGGTCCTTCATATACATTATTGCTGTATCTCTCAGGGTCTTTGTTCATATAGGTCCCTCAACCTGGGCTTGCCCCTCCTTCCCACTTCCCTCTAATTTCCCATTGTCTGCATTCTCTCCAAATTAGTTTCTATTTTCAAATTCCAGCCTATTCTTCCCATGTGAGTTCTCCTATTACACATTTTCTTGTTTCCTAATGTTTCTCCTAAATAAATGTATCACTCTGTAGCTACACAATTGTGATCATGTATTGCTTTTCATAACTGAATAATGTCTGACTCTCCTCTTTGGAAGGTAAACTTCATAAGAATGAACATTGTGTCATTTTTGTTTACTATTTTATTTACAGGGCTTATCAAAACGCCTGACATTAAGTAAGTTCTTTTTTTTTTTTTAAATTGTTGGGGATTCATTGAGGGTACAAAGAACCAGGTTACATCCCTGATTGCTTGTTTAAGATAAAGACCCTCTTATAAGTATTCCACGCCCCAAAAGTGACACCCCATGACTCCCCACCCCATCCCTCCTTCTCTCTCTCTGCTCTTCCCATCCCTCACCCCCCCCCCATGTGCTGGGGCATTAATTGTCCTCGTATTAGAATTGAGTACATAGGATTCTTGTTTCTCCATTCTTGTGATGCTTTGCTATGAATAATGTGTTCCACTTCCAACCAGGTTAATACAAAAGATGCAAAGTCTCCTTCTTTTTTAGTGGCTGAATAATAGTAGAACACATACTACTATTGGTATACATATACCACAGCTTGTTAATCCATTCCTGGGTTGGTGGGCATTTAGGCTGTTTCCACATTTAGGCGATGGTAAATTGAGCTGCAATAAACAGTCTAGTGCAAGTGTCCTTATGATAAAAGGATTTTTTTTTTTCTTCTGGGTAATGCCTCATAATGGGATTGCAGGATCAAATGGGAGGTCTAGTTTGAGTTCTTTGAAGTTTCTCCATACTTTCTTCCAAAAATGTTGTATTAGTTTGCAGTCCCACCAGCAGTGTAAAAGTGCCCCTTTTTCTCTACAACCATGCCAGCATCTGCAGTTTTGAAACTTTGTGATGTAGGCCATTCTCACTGGTGTTGGATGATATCTCAGGGCAGTTTTGATTTGCATTTCTTTAATAATTAGGGATGATAAGCATTTTTCGCAGGTTTATTAGCTATTCGTCTGTCTTCTTTAGAGAAGGTTCTATTCACCTTTCTTGCCTGGTGGCAGTAGGGCTTGTTGGCTCTTTGTATGTTGCTTAATTTGACCTTTCTGTAGATCCTAGTTATTAGGCTTTTATCTGATTCAAAATATGTAAATATCTTTTCCCATTGGGTAGGTTGTCTATTTGTTTTAGTGGTTGTCTCCTTAGCTGTACAGAAACTTTTCAGTTTAATTAAGTCCCATTTGTTTAATTTTTTTTGTGGTTGTAATTGCCAAGGGAGTCTTCCTCATAAAGTCTTTCCCCAGGCCGATAGCTTCAAGTGTATTCCCCACACTTTCTTTGAGGATTTTTATTGTTTTGTGCCTTAGATTTAGGTCTTTTATCCATTTTGAATCAATTTTTGTGAGTGGAGAAAGGTGCAGGTCCCGTTTCAGTTTTTCACATGTGGTTATCCAGTTTTCCCACCACCATTTATTGAATAGGGATTCTTTCCCCCAGTGTATGTCATTGATTGGTTTATCAAAGATTAGGGGGCTATAAGATGTTAGTTTCATCTCCTTGTTTTCTATTTGGTTCCAGATGTCTATGTCTCTATTTTTGTGCCAATACTGCACTGTTTTTATCACTATGGCCTTATAGTACAGCTTAAAATCTGGTAGGCTATGCCCCCAGTTTTGTTTTTATTAATAAGAATTGCCTTGGCTATATGGGTTTTTTTCTGATTCCATACAACACGAAGAATTATTTTTTCCAAGTATTTAAAGTATGATGTTGGTATTTTAATAGAGATGGCATTGAATCTGTAGATTGCTTTGGGGGGTATAGACATTTTAACAATTTTCATACTTTCCAGCCAAGAGCATGACATATTTTTCCATTTGTTAATATCTTCTGATATTTCTTTTCTTAGGGGTTCATAGTTTTCTTTATAGAGGTCCTTCACCTCTTTTGTTAGGTATATTCATAGGTATTTCATTTTCTCTGAAGCTACTCAGAAAGGAATTGTGCCCTTAATGATTACCTTCTCATCTTTGTTGTTATTGGCATATACAAAGGCATTAGTGGGCATTGATTTTATATCCTGAGGTGTTACTGTATTTTTTGATGACTTTCAGGATTCTTGTGGTTGAGTCTTTAGGGCTCTCTAAGTATAAGATCATATCATCAGCAAAGAGGGAGAGTTTCACTTCCCTTTTTGGATGCCCTTTATTTCCTTCTCTTGCCTGATTGTATTGGCTAGAACTTCCAGCACTGTGTTGAATAGCGGTGGTGATAGAGGACAACCTTTTCTAGTTCCAGATCTGAGTGAAAGAGCTTTCAATTATACTCCATTCAGTATAATAGTAGCTGTGGGATTGTCATAGATGGCTTTGATCAGTTTAAGGAATGTGCTGCTAAGGCCTATATTCTTCAGAGTTCTAATAGAAAGGGATGTTGAATTTTATTGAATGCTTTTTCTGCATCTATTGAGAGGATCATATGGTCTTTGTTTATGCTTCTGTTGATACGGTGAATTACATTTATGGATTTGTGTATATTAAACCAGCCTTGAATCCCTGGGATGAAACCTACCTGATCATGTTGTATGACTTTTTTAATGATAAACTGTAATCTGTTGGCTAGAATTTTATTGACTATTTTTGCATCTCTCTTCATTAGTGAAATTGGTCTATAATTGTCCTTTTTAGTTGGATCTTTTCCTGGTTTTGGTATCAGGGTGACGGTTTGCTTCATAGAACGTGTTGGGAAAGATTCCTTCCTCCTCAATATTTTGGAATAATTTCTGCAGTATGGGAATAAGCTCTTCCTTGAAAAGCTGATAGAATTCTGGTCTGAAGCAATCTGGACCATGGCATTTTTTTTGTTTGGAGATTTTTTATTGTTTGTTTGATCTCAGTACTTGAAATTGATATGTTCAGAAGATCTATTTGTTCTCGATTAAGACTAGGGAGAGGGTATGATTCCAAGTATTGATCCATTTCTTCTACATTGTCAAATTTCTGGGCATAGAGTTTCTTGTAGTATTCAGAGATAATCTCTTGTATCTCTGTGGCATCTGTTGATATTTCTCCTTTATCATTCCTGATTGAGGTTACTAGAGCTTTTGCTTTTCTGTTTATAGTTAGCCTGACCAAAGGTCTATCTATTTCATTTACTATTTCAAAAAAAAAAAAACCAACTTTTTCTTTTGTTAAATTGCTGAATGATTTGTTTTTGTTTTCAATTTCATTAATCTCTGATTTAATTTTGGCCATTTCCTTTCTTCTGCTAGGTTTAGGGCTAGGTTGATCTTCTTTTTCTAATTCCATAAGATGGTTTGTGAGTGTGCTGATGTGCTCTCTTTCTGTTTTTTGAAGGTAGGCATCTAGTGCTATAAATTTTCCTCTCAGGACTGCTTTTGCTGTATCCCAGAAATTTTGGTAACTTATGTCCTCATTGTTGTTATGGTTGAGGAAATTAACAAATTCCTCTTTTATATCTTCCTGAATGCAACTATCATTCAGTATAATATTATTTAGTTTCTGGGATTTTGTGTGGGATTGAACATTATTGTTGGAGTTGAGCTTCACCATTATAGCCTTATAGTCTGAGAAGATACATGGGATAATTTCTATTCCTTTAATTTTGCTGAGGTTTGATTTGTATCCTAGGATGTGATCTATCTTGTAGTATGTGCCATGAGCTGATGATAAAAAAGTATTTTCTTTTGGTTTGGGATGGTGTGTTCTGTAAATGTTTATTAATCCCATTTGTTCTAGGATCACATTTAAGTCCTTTGTATCCTTGTTTAGTTTCTGTTTAGAGGATCTGTCCAGTTCTGTCAGAGGGGTATTGAAGTCCTTGACTATTAAAGTGTTATAGGAAATAACATTGCTTAGACCCTCTCAAGGTCTATTTCATAAACCTGGGATCATTTAGGTTAGGTGCATAAATATTTAAAATTGAGATGTCTTCTTGTTGTATTGTTCCTTTGACCAGTATGAAGTGTCCATCTTTGTCTTTCTTAACTAAAGTTGCTTTGAATCCACTTGTATCTGAGAATAAGATTGCAATCTCTCCTTTCTTCTGATTTTGCTTGAAACACTGTTTTCCATCCCTTCACCCTGAGTCTTGACTTGTCTTTTAGGGCAAGGTGTGTCTCCTGGAGATAGCATATGGATGGCTTGTGTTTTTTTATTCAATCGGCCAGCTTGTGCCTTTTCAGTGGGGAATTCAATCCATTGACATTTTTTGAGAGTATCGATAAATGTGGTGGAATTCTATTCATCTTATTTTTAGATAGTTTGTTGGGTGATTTTATCCTTTGTGCCATTGTGAAAGCTAAGCTGTGGCCTTTCACTTCTAGCTGTTTACTTTGGTGGTGGTCCGTTGTGTTATTCAGAATTGAGAACTGGTCTAAGTATTTCCTGTAGAGCTGGTCTTGTTATAATGAATTTCCTCAGTGCTTGTGTATCTGCAAAAGATTTGATTTCTCCATCAATTTTGAAGCTAAGTGAATAAGATACAGGATTCTGGGCTAAAAATTATTTTGTTTAAGGATGTTGAAAGTGGATGACCATACTCTTCTGGCTTCGAAAATTTAGGTTGAAAAGTCAGCTGTCATCTTAATGGCTTTGCCTTTGTGGTTAATTGGCACTTATTCCTAGATGCTTGTAGAATTTTCTTCTTCATCTTTGGACATGTTCATTACAATGTGCCTCGGAGAGGCTTTGTTAGAGTTGAGACGGCCTGGGGTTCAATATCCATCTGAAAGGAGTGTGTCAGGATCCTCAGTAAAATGTGGGAAGTTTTCATTTATGATAGTCTCCAGGAGGGCTTCCATATCTTTGGGACAATCTTGTTCCCCTTCAGGAATTCCTATTATCTGTATGATTGAACACTTCATGACATCTCATAGTTCTCTAAGTGCCTGTTCTGCTTTCTCTTCTTTCCTTACTCTGTAACTACCTGTGTTAACTCAAAGACTTTATCCTCTATTTCTAATGTTCTTTCTTCTCCATGGTCTAATCTATTTTTGACATTTTCTACTGCATCTTTACCTTCCCTGATTGTCTCATTCATTCATTCATTCATTCATTTATTTATTTATTTTTTTGAGACAGAGCCTCAAACTGTCACCCTGGATAGAGTGCTGTGGCATCTCAGCTCACAGCAACCTTCAATTCCTGGTCTCAAGCGAGTCTCCTGCCTCTACCTCCCAAGTAGCTGGGACTACAGGCGCTGGTCACAATGCCCGGCCATTTTTTTTTTTTTTTGGTTGCAGCCGTCATTGTTGTTTGGCGGGCCCGGGCTGGATTCGAACCCGCCAACTCAGGTGTACGTGGCTGGTGCCTTAGCCCGCTGAGCCACAGGCGCCAAGCCTGTCTCTTTTATTTCTTTAAGGTCATCCATATCTTTTCTATATTCTATATATCTCTCATCTGACTTTTGGTTCTGTCTTTCCACTTTCTCATCCAATCCCTTGATTGTCTGAATTATCCATATTTTAAATTCCCTTTCTGTCAGAGCCATTAATTTTGTGTAGGAGGAGTCTTCTGTTAAAAATGTCTCATGGTCCCTTGGAGGAGTTGCTCTATTTTGGTTTTTCATGGTGCCTGAATTTTTCTGTTGGTCCCTTCTCATGTGTTTATTCTTGTTCACTCCCTTGTGCACCCTTTTCCTTCACACTTCTTCCTTTGCTTCAGGTTACCTTGTCTCAGAGTTTAGGTGATGAAGAGGCCTTTGTGATTCCAGAAGAGCTCCGCTAAATGTCTTTCCCATCTGCCATTATTAAGGAAGTTCTTAATAAATATTTTACAGCAACCATATGAAATAGGCACATAGTACTAGCCAAATGTTGGAGATGAGGAAACTGAAGTGCACAGGGAGAGTTAAATATCCTCCCAGGACTTGAATACAGCCCTGTTTAAGACAAACTTTGCCCTTCATTATTTTATGTTATTCTGATGCCTTTTAGAAGTTGACTTTCTGTCTGGCAGAATTCAAAGTGCTGAATTCTGGGTTGGTGGTGCTAAAGATCTGTTTAAGTAAGTCTGCAAGTTTAATGTTCTTTCTTGAATTGAATGATCTCCATAATTAGGAGTCCTTTACTTTTGAAATTCAAAGTCTGAATTCTTTAGATTGGTAGCAAGATACTTCATAATGTAGTCAGAGTTTCTCAAACTAGCAGTTCACTGGAACCACCTGGAGAGATTAAAAGGATGATACCACAAATGATGTCTGAATTTCACCACCAAAAGATTATGATTTAATTGGTCTTGGGTGCAAACAGGGCCTTTATCATTTATTAAATGCTCCCAAGGTGATTCTAACTTGAGCCACTGATCTAGGCTCCTCCAACCTCTCCAGACCCACCTCCTGGTGTGTCTTCGTATTCACGCACCCATCTCAATTCAACCTTCACTCTCCTTATAGTTTCCTGAGGGGCTGCACTGGCCCATTCTCTCTACATGGCTATTAATTTTCTCTCACAGTTTTCCTGTGCCCACTATGTTCATGGCATTTATCGCACTGTATTCTGACCCCACACTTCATTGTTCTAATTTAATTTTATTGGTGTCACCCCAGTGAACTGTGATCTCCTTAAGGTCACAGTCTGTGTCTTATCCAATGCAATACACCAAATGTCGACTAGATAACAAACTTTGGACACATGAAACAAAGAGTGATTTCATAAGTGAATAAAAAGTAAGAATTATTTCTTATATTTTATATTTCTTACCATTTCCTGTTTGAAACACATTTTCCAGAAGTCAAAGAATATTCCTAAATTCACAGAGTTAAAGATTTTAGTAGAACAGTTCTGTCTACTCATTCATCTAATGTGAACCTCAGTGCTAATATCATCACTAATTTTTGGAAAAACTATTTGGGACAACAGGATATTTAAAAAAGTACCTAGCCTAGACACATGATGAAGATCGGTGGTTCTCAGATGGGCTGCCCATTGGAATCATCTGGCACTGAGAGTTGTTACCATCTAACCAATTGTTATATATTCACCATTAGTCTGCTATACAGCATGGACTGAGGCAGCCACTGTACTTTATGAATTAACAGAGGAATTTCTTACAGCATAAACCCAGATGTTCATACTCAGTTCTGAATATAACCTCTCATCCTATTTCTTTTTTATCACACGTCATTCTACAGACCCATCCTAAAAACTGCGAGTGACTTTTGTTGCAAAAATGGAAAAGAGACCCACCGCTATGAAACACCATATTTTTCTGAGTTTTTCTAATTGATTCTTTCTCATCTCCATATGGTTAGCACATTCATTACGCCTTTTATTAAAGGGCAAGGAAGAGAAGAATAGCTTTTTTTTTAAATTGACTTTTTCAATTGCAGTCTGACCTGAATGTTTTGATGATGTTGTTTTGAGGCTAAAAAAAGTTGAGTGTGGAAATATATTATTGATTCCTGCCCATTCTTTAGGCTCATGCACTATTAATTAAAGCCCTTCACGGTCCAACCTTTCCTCCCACATCCCGAGTGAGTGAATTTGCACAGCTCGCAATACCTAAAACTTTGGCATGGAGATTTTTTTGATACCTGGTGATCCAGGCAGACTGGAGAAGCATATAAGGTTCTTATCAATAATAGGAGAGGCATCCATTGGGAGACATAAGGAGGGAAGATTCTGCTGGTAGCAAGGTCTTGGATGCTAACAAAGCACACTCCAACTCAAAGATTCTACCATCTGGCTTTCTGCGTGTTTCTGCGTATGGGTCTGGACTAGCAATGTGGATGTGAAACTCAGTACTCTTCTATTGCAGGTGACTCTAGCTGGGATCTGCAGAGTCAAGGGGAGCTTTCTTGGCTTATGTGACTGAGGGTAGGAGGTGTAGAGTTATTGGCTTTAAGGGCAACTGGAATCTTAATACTCTTTTTTTTTTTTTTTAAGACAGAATTTATTCACAGAAAAGAAAGAAAAGAATACAGAAAACATTAAGGCACCTGTTAGAGGGAGAAAATTCTGGTGGGGAGAGAGAAGCTCTCTCCGTTTCTCTCCCAGTCTTTCCCCA
>CAUYON010015037.1:0-12160 GCA_963573935.1 Arctocebus calabarensis
GTCCCTGATTGATGTAAAGTAGATGAAAAAGCTGATAGAACAGAACAAGTTCACAGAATTTCTGCCCTGTGGAAGAGACGCTGGGCTGCTAATAGTCCTGACTCAGTCTGTGAGCTTCAGCCTTTTGTCTCAGCTGTCATCCCCTGAGGGCCAGGTGTGGCCGAAATTTATCAAAGCTTTGGTCCGCTTCGACCAGCCACCTTTTGGCTTACTTTCCTCTCACCATCCTGAGCCAGGAGAACAGCACAGACCAGCGGCAACCCCCACCCTGTCCACACCCCTCGAGAAAGTGTCCAAGAAACCGGACTCTGTGGGGGACAGACATCCAGACCTCAGGGTGAGAGTGGACGGGAGTGCCAGGAGCTCCAACTTGCAGGTAGAGAATATATAAAGTTTTATACAGCTTTTTGCCTGGCAGGAGAGTGCCACAGCACCCTAGTAGGGGAAGGAGGTCCAGTTTTTAGAGGGTCTCTCCCGTGGGGTAGAGTGGGAGGACATCTGAACTCTGCTCGCTTGTTTGTATGTAGGTATGGCATATACTGTGAGCTGTTTTCTTGGGGGAGGGCACTCCCATCTGCTTGGTGATGTGCTCTGTACCTTTTATTTGTATCCTTGGGGTCGCAGGTCGCTCCAGCAGGATTGATGTGCGTTCCCCAACCTTGTCTCTTGGCTCAGCTCCAAACTGTTGGCTTTCTCGCTAAGCTTCTGTCCCTTAACTCTCCTTCTGGACAGGAGTGTCTGCAGAAAGCTAGCTACAGACCATCATCTTGGCTCCTCCCCCGAGAAAATTATATTTTCTTCCTTGCCTTTGCTCCTTTGTGAAATACCAATTGATTTATGTGGGACAATTTCTGGGCTCTCTGTTTTGTTCCATTGACCTATTTGTCTATTTTTTTCACCAATACTGCACTGTCTTCCTTACTGTAGACTTATAGTAAGTATTGAAGTTGAGTAATGGAAGTCCTCCTTGTAATAATTGTGTTGTCTCTTCTGAGTCTTTTGACTTTTTGTATAAGCGTTAGAATTAATTTACTGATATCCACAAAATAGCTTGCTAGGATTCTGACTGGAATTGAATGTCTAGCTTTGGAAGAAATAAATACTGACAATGTGGAGTCTCCATTTATTTAGTTCCTTGGTTTTTTTCCTTGGAGTTTTATAGTTTTCCTTGTATGAATCTTAAACATATTTTGTTAGATTTAATTTGTAAGTATTTAATTTTGCAGTGCTAATGTAAATAGTATTGTGTAGTTACTTTCACATTTCATTTGCTCATTGTTGGTGTAAAGGAAAGCAGTTGTTTTGTATGTTAATTTTGGAACTAATCACTTATTAGTTCCTAGAGCTTTTTTTTTTTTTTTGGTGATGGTGATGCTTTTGGATTTTCTATATAGGTGCTCATGTCATCTGAGACAGTATCATTTCTTTCTTTCTAACTTTTATAACTATTATTTTCTCTTCTTATTACGTTCACTAGGACTTCCAATACAATGTTGGAAAAGAGTTGTTTCAGATCTTAATGGGCAAGCTTTGAGTTTCTCATTATTAACCGTGACATTTATATTTATTTATTTATTTATTTAATTATTTTTGAGACAGAGCCTCAAGCTGTCACCCTGGATAGAGTGCTGTGGCATCACAGCTCACAGCAACCTCCAATTCCTGGGCTGAAGCAAGACTCTTGCTTCTGCCTCCCAAGTAGCTGGGACTACAGGCACCTGCCACAACACCCGGCAATTTTTTGGTTGCAGCCATCATTGTTGTTTGGCGGGCTCTGGCTGGTTTTGAACCTGCCAGCTCAGGTGTACGTGGCTGGCGCCTTAGCCTGTTGAGCCACAGGCGCCGAGCCACATGACATTTAAACATAAGTATTTCATACATGTTCTTTATCAAGTAGAGGAAGGTACCCTCTCCTCTTAGGATATTGTGTGGTTTTTGTCATAAATGGCTGGGCTGGATTTTGTTTATTTTGTCTTCTGCATCAAGGATCATGTGATTTTTCTTCCTTAGCCTACTGATTTCATAGATTACATTACCTGATTCTTGAATGTTGAAGTAGCCTTGCTTATCTAGGATAAATCCCACTTGGTGATAGTCGGTTATTTTACCTTTTGTTTGTATAATTTTTTATACATGGTTGGATTTAATTTGTTGATATTGTATTGAAAATTTTGTATTAATGCTCATGAGAAATACTGGCCTATAGCTTTCTTTCTTCTAATGGTCTTATGGATTTTGATCCATAGTTAGAAACAAGTTCCTCATATCAATGTTTAAAAGAATCTGCCATGTTTTTATGTTTTTTTTTTTTCTTTTTCTGGTGCCTTCATGGCTCCAATTTTATAAAGTAAAAGCTTTTATCTATTTGGACCATAGCATGGTACAATTGAATTTTTTTTCAGATGACTATCCAAGTTATTCTGTCACCAGTTGGTGAATAGATGAACAATTAATGTATAGCATCTTAAATCAGGATACTCACTAATTTGAGATGCTGTATAAGTGTTTTGTGGTACTCTCTGATTGTATGGGAGTCTGTTTCCCGAGTCTACCCCAGCAGTCTCTCTATTGGTGTCTGATATAGTTTATTTTGGTAAGGCAGCTAGCATTTATTTTGGTAAGGCAGCTAGCATTATACTTTCTGATAGTTATCCCCAGTGTTAGATTTTTAAGTTAAATTTCCTTTTTCTTTCCCTGTCTTGTCTGTATGAAAATGTAGACCCCTCTCTGTACTATAAAGTGTCCATTTGCTAGCTCTTTGTATTTCATTGTAATATTTGATGCCATTTTATGTCTGAAGTGTAACTGTACTATCATTTATTCATCAAAAAGCTGAAGACTGATAATTTAGCCAGGTTCCTCTGGCATATTTTATGAACTGTTCTAACTTTGTTGGACTTTCCCAGAAGGTGATTTGCTCAAATCTCCTTTGTTTGATTTATATCCATGAATTTTTCACATTATAATCTCCAAAAAGCAACTCATAGTTGTAATAGCTGTACTTAAATGCTAATCAAACTAAACACTGTGAATATAGCACTTTGGAATAATTTCTAAAGAACAAAACATGCCATTGAAGCTGGACATCATAGGTGGTTTTCATACTGGCAATCCCAGATTTTGAGGCAGGGGAGCAAGGATAGAGGAAAGCTTGAGGCCAAGAATTTGATCCCAGCCGGGGAAACAAAGCAAGACCTCATCTCTTCAAAAAATAAAAAAATTAATCAAGCATGATGGATGCTTGTAGTCCTAGCCATTTGGGAGGCTGAGGCAGGAAGATGTCTTACACCCAGGAGTTTGACTTTGCAGAGAGCTCTCATTGTCTTGCACTGTTCTCTAGACTGAGTAACAGAGTGAGACCCTGTCTCTAAAAAAAATTTTTAAAAATGTCTTTGATAAAATAAAGTTGAAAGAAAAAATACAAAAGTTCTAGTTTTTGAACAGTATTATTGTTTATCAAATGGAGGGGTTGGAACAAAATAATTGTTAATGTCCCCTTCAGCTCTTGGTTGTCCTCACATACATTTCCCTTTTGACTATTTCACTGGGTTTACAAGCTGAAGCCCTTTGGAGTGATTCCCAGGGCTTGGTAACTATGGAGCTCTCAGCCGTCTCACTCTGAGCAATCGCTGTCCCATTTCTATCTGGTCTCTTTTGTGAATCATGTTTAAAGAGCTAAAGTCATAGACTTAATTTTCCTTGCCACTCCACACTCACATAGAAATATACAAAATGTCCCTGCTTCCATTTTGTTCCCATTATTGAAATGGAGATTGTAATATAATGGCCGTGTTCCTGCATTTCAGCTTGGTTTAGCTTCTCCTAAAATGAAGATGATAACATTAGTAAGGAAATGGGTTGGTCTTCTCTCCTCACTGCTCAGGGCAAGAGGGTTTCTTTTCCACCTCGGTACAAACTGGACCTTCTTTATCAGTCTGTTACTCACAGCAGCAGTTTTCTTACAAACTGTTGTTTGTTAGACTCCCAAATAAAACACATTAAAAAAAACAAGAGTTTGTAGAGGGACTTTACCCAACAAATGCAATCAGTGTAACATGGTTTCTTGTACCCTCAATGAATCCCCAACAATTAAAAAAAATTTGTTTTCCTTATATTGAAATGGCATTTGAATAAGCCTTTCAAACGTATTTTTCATCAACCTTCTTTTCGAAGCCAAGTCATGACAGTTTGTTTAGTCTTTTTAATCTTTTAAGCATTCTATCCACGGCATGTTTCATAATTCTCTGTATCTCTCTGTGGATTCCAGAACTGTACCGAGGCCTTTAATAAAGTCTGATCAGGATCGAATGAAGTGAAAGGAACACTCCTTTGCTGTTACTGATGTATTTGTGGATTTATTGTTTTATTTCTAGAACTATGTTGTTCTTTTTCCAGTTATGCATAAGAAAAACGATGCATCTGTATGGCTTAATACACTCTTCCTTTGGTGAAGTATAAGGCCCTGTAGCCAGGACCCCTTCATGGGCATGCACCTGTGGGGTTACAGATGACCTGTAAGCCAGCTTAGAAGGGGTCCATATTTGGTTTAATGCTCTGTTCCTGCTGTCATGAAATTCTTAATTTTTGATTAAGAGATCTTCATTTTTCATTGGGCACTAAAAGTTAAGAAGCTGACCCTGACTGTGTTGATGAGTAGAAGACATGGTTGGTGAGTCATACTCTGTGTCCATCCCACCCTCAGTAATAACTATGGTGGCTAGACCCAGGGTGAGGAAATCTGGCTATAAACTTGCATTCCTCCCCCTGGGTCACAGCTCTTTCCCCTAAGTGCTTGAGGATGCACTCACTGCCCACCTGTTACAGCGTCTTTGTTTTCTTTTTGGATTTGTCTCCTACCTATTCATTCTTCCTTTATCTCCATCCAGGCATTGGCGTCTGTTTGTTCATGGATTCCAGACTTCTGGCACCCAATAGTTATCCTTTGCAGGGGATTCTTTCTCATGTCCCCTTGTCCTCTATAGCCTCTCTTCTTATTCCTTCTTGTTCACAACATCTTCCCTTCGTCTCCAAGTTTTTATCTTCCCTTCTTCCCCTATTTAGGACAGCTGGGAATTTTGTACAATAGTTAATTTACTACCCATATTTTAGATTTTCCCTGTGTCTGCAGAGATAGTATGGTGATGGTAGGCACAGGAATTGTGTCTGGAGTAGAAATTTAGATGTCTTTTCATATCAGGATTCTCGAGTCCATGAGGAATTGGCAATGTTTTAAAAATCTAGCCTTTAGAACAAGTCCTAGGATGTTTTATCTTTTCATTTTTCTTTACCATATAGGTAATTCTAAATGTCAGATCATTAGATACACATACAGCAAATGAAACTTTTAGTAATCATGATATTTTATTCCTCAGCTCATTTATCAACTTATTTTCTCTTTTTCTTGTAGCTTAACAAACAGCAGTTGCAGTTACTGAAAGAACGGTTCCAGGCCTTCCTTAATGGGGAAACTCAAATTATAGCCGATGAAGCATTTTGCAATGCAGTTCGGAGCTACTATGAGGTAAGTTTAAAGAGCTTTGTTTTTTGGCACTTTGGTGCTTTTTAAATGGATTTCTCATTTAAAACGTTTTTTTAAAAATGGAGTTCCTATTATAAGAAGCTCACTGGTACATGTATGACAGGAAGGCTGTGAGTTTGCAACCTTTTTGAAAGTATTGTTAATTCTGTTTCGTGATTAAAAAAAAAACACACACACTAATTCCACAACCTGGTTTTAAGAGATAAACAGAATTGGAAATTAGCATCTTTTGAGGAGAAATAAACTGTTTAGAAAAATCTTCTGGCCGTGATTGATACAGCTAAGTAGAGTTATCTTTAGGTCCATATGCTTCAATTATCCTTTTTAATCAGGATTTCAATATTAAATTGATATCTTTTTGCCATTTTGTTCTCTGGGTTTCATAATAATTAAAGCCAGTAACTAAATTCAAGAGGATAAATTGAATTCTCTCTTCTTCCTGAAGAATAACACTACCAGTGCCATGCTGCTATTTCTCTGGTTTTGGCTTGTGGACTCATCAGGAATTCTCTATGGATTTCCTGTGAGCACCAGTTTTCCACATGGTCATTAACTGTTTCAATGAGTTGCCAGTAAATGGTAAGTTTAGGATTTTTTCCAAAGGATTTCAGAGTCATCAGGGGAATGGATTCCTTCTATTTCGCAGCTACTCTGAACTGAGTTTGGATTTGGTCAAAAGGCTGCACTTAAGGATCTTGAAGGCCACACATGGCCCAAAGGCTGCAGAATCCCCACCCCTGCTCCAAACCCCTCAGCTGAAGAAGCAAAGCATTCAAACAAGTATTAGACTGGTGAAGAAAGGAAAATGTGGAGACACAAGGAGTCTGAACTTCCCAGAGGCAGGGAATAATTTTGTGTCAAAATTTACATAACTGGATTTACAGATAATTGATTGGATTTGTAATTTAGTGATGGTATGCACTCAGTGAGGGCACTCATGAAGCTGCAGGGAAGTTTACATTACCCCAAGCCTTTGCCTATTGAATGAGGTGAAAGTGTGGACGTATTTACCAAATATGTGTGTGACATAAATCTACTGGCAATAGTAAGTTTGTTGTCTTACTGGGCTTTGACTTAGAATATCTTGATTAGCTCAAGAATCTTAACAAGTATAGGACTTTACCATTTCTTCTTATAAAGCCCAAGACTTATACTATGAAATCTTACCTTGACTCTTTCTTCTTTCTTTCTTTTTTTTTTTTTTGAGATAGAGTCTCACTCCATTGCCCTGGGTTGAGTTACTGTGGCAATAACTCACAGCAACCTCAAACTATTGAGCAATCCTCTTGCCTCAGCCTCCCGTGTAGCTGAGACTACAGGCTCCTTGTCATAATAACCAGCTAGATTTTCTGTTTTTAGTAATTACAGTGTCTTGCTCTTGCTAAGGCTAACCTTGAACTCCTGAGCTCAAGCAATCCACCTGCCTCAGCCTCCCAGACTGCTAGGATTATAAGTGTGAGCCACAGCACCCAGCCCTACCTGGACTCTTAACAAAAAGAAATGTAATGTCGTATATGTGCATTTGCATCAGATTAGTAAATATGTATTATCAATTAAATTGAAAATTTATCTTTATATTTAGATATAAGTTCTCCCCATTTGCTGTTGGTTGCTATTGTATTTTTTTCCTCTCTCTCAGATTAATGAATGCTGTTTCTTAGATGATTTTTTAATAGCTTTTTCCTTCTTGATTGTAGGTCTGTGTTTTCTATAGACAATTAAGAATCACCTGTCTGTTCTTATAGTGGTTATACCTTCAGATATTTGGTTTGCTTTACCTATCTTTAATACCTGTAATTTAGTATGAAACCCAAGATATGTTTCTTTGTCTCTATATAACTTGACCAAAAACATGTCATAATGGTATATTCTTTTTTTAAAAAAAAAGGTAAATAGTTTTTTTCAACTATAAATAATTAGATCGTGCCAAGTCAATTTTTCTGGGTATTTCTATATGGTATTCTCTTGGGAGGGGTTGGCTTTGTATGTCTATGTGTCAATTTTACTCATTATTTATTGTAGATACTCTTCAGTATTTTATATAAAAGCATATAGTGAGAAGGTAATAATGAATTTTATATGACAATATAATTTCTATCAAGTCTTGTTTAAGTGATAAGTACTATAAAGTAATAAGAATAACAAAGAAAAAATCTGTTTTTTAAATCCATCAGTACTTTTTTGCATTAAGTTGACATAATTACCCAAAAAAGTCCCAAATATCTGAACCACACAATTAGGCAATTACTGTGATAGAGAAAGACCAGAACAAAAAAAAAAGAGGAAGAAAGAAATGTGGCAGGTAGCATACCTAACTACTTAATAAAAGTTAGCATTTATAATCTGATAATTGTATGGATGCTAGTTGTTGTGAGATTCTGATATACTTTCATTTTTTTTGTTAAAATCTTTTATTTTTCTTTTAAGTTTTTGATTTTTTTCTTTAAGCATTGGAAGGCATAAGATAGACACTAATTTTATGAGTATTTGCTTTTTGTTTCTGGTTACATTATTGTCATTTGTTTGTTTTTCAGTTTAGGAAGCTTCAGCTGACTGTGCAGATGGGTAAACATAGGTTTATTGAAATTTTTTACTTGCCAACCTGTTCTTCCCATCAGATTATCTGCTTCTGTTTCACTGAATTCAGGTGGACTTAATCCAAAAATAACAAATTATAATTGTGATGAACAATGGACGTCTCTAAATATTATTTAATTTTCTTATTGTTAGACGCTTTTTATTTTTTACTGTGAAGAAAATGGTTAGGTGATTATTAATATTCTTAAATGGATTATCTTTGATGAATTTCTGAAGTGAAATTACTGGTGATAGGTGATAAGTTCTCTAAGTTCTTTACATAAATTACCAAACTGCCCTAAAGAAAAGTAGTGACAATTTATTCTGTCACAGCATATGAGTACTGTCTTTTCTGGATACTTGATATTATCATGAAATAAATGTGAACTGTTTGTTCCACTTATTTTAGTGTTAGTGAAGTTTAGCATTCCTATATTTTTTATTCATGTTTCTTCTTTGTAAATTATCCATGTCCTTTGGGTTTTTTCATTTGAACAGTCACATTTTAAATACTGATGTATAGGTGTTGTTTATATACCAAGAAGACTATTAACCTTTCATTATGCTGCATTTATTTTCTTCAATTCGTTTTTATCTCTTTTGCATTAATTTGTGTAAGTTTCTTAATTCTGATATTAACTCTTTTCCTTTCTAGTAACATGAAAAATATATTCACAGTCCGGGTAGAGGATGCACCCCCTTTTTTTCCCTTGGATTCAGAAATCGTTGGTGACAGTGGTTTGCACCATACTTCTCTCTCCCCTGACTCCTCTTCATTCTATTACTATTCCTTTTGGCTTCACCTTGTGACTTAGGTTCTACTCAATACTTGAATGTGCTGGTGTAGCTCGTGCCATTGCTGTGGACCTCTTTCCCCTTCTGTAGAAAGGGGAAGATGAGGGGACTAGTATCCAGAATATACAAGGGACTTAAACAACAGTAAAAAAAATCCAAATAATTTCATTGAAATATGAGCAAAGGACATGAATAGATATTTCTGAAAAGAAGTTGTTCGTATGACCAACAGGCATGTGAAAAAATGCTCCAAAAAATGCTCAAAAATAATGTTTAACAATTAACAATAGGATATCAGTGAAATAAATTAAGAGATACACACGTGAAGGAATAAGTGAAAGGCACTTAAAAGAATAAGATAAGGACATGGGAAGAGGGAGGGTATTTGGGGGGACCTCACCTACTGTGCATGATGCAATGGTGCATTCCAAAACTATTCCAAAACTATACTATAGAAATGAGTATAATTGTGATGGATGTGTTACTTAGTTCAGTGTAAGCAGTTCACATTGTATGTCAAAGCAGTACCCTGAACCCCATAAATGCATCAATGTACAAAGTTATGATTTAATAAAAAAAATATGTAATGACATGGAAAGCTGCTTATGTGGCTGAATGAAAAATATTGCAGAACAAAAAAATGATCAACAAACTAGTCAGGGAAATGAACATTAAAAGTTCAGTAAGATATCATCTCACCAGTTAGAATGACTAAGGAAAAAAAAAAGATTTTTCTGAGGATGTAGACAAAAGGGAACTCTTAAACACTGTTGGTAGGAATACAAATTGGTATGCCCACTATGGAAAATAGTATGGAGATTTCACAGAAAACTACATGTGGAACTACTGCGTGATCCAACAATCCCACTGCAGGGTATTTATTCAAAGAAAAAGGAACCTATATATCAAAGAGATACCTACACGCACATGTTCATGGCAGCACCATTTATAATAGCAAAGGTTCAACCTAAACGTACGTAAGTGGGTGAATAAATAAATTAAAAGGTTGCATATATACAGAATGGAATACTGTTTGGTCATAAGAAAAGAATGAAGTCATGTCTTTTGCAGCAATATGGATGGAACTAGAGGTCATTGTGTTATGTGAAATAAGCCAGGCACAGAACCACAAATATCACATGTTCTTATATGTAAAAGCCACAAAAGTTGATTACATGGAGAGAGAGTGCAATGGTAGATGACAGGCTGAGAAGGGTGTGTGTATGGGGAGGAGAATGAAGAGAAGTTGGTTAATGGGAACAGTTAGACAGAGAGAATTAATGTTTAATAAGAAGGTTACTGTAATTAATATCATATATTTCAAAATAACTAGAAGCGAGAACTTGAAATGTACCCAACATATATAAATGATAAATACTTTGGTGACAGATACCCTAAATACCCTAACCTGAATTTTATGCCTGTAACAAAATACCATATGTATTCCATAAATACGTATAAATATAATGTGCCCCCAAATAAATTTGAAAACACTATAAAATGAAAAACACCCTCATTCCAATTGCGTAAGTCTCTGAATGTTAACTTGTCTCCTTTTTTCTTTGTCCTGTGTGCTTTTGCATCCCCCAAATGTGAAGAGCCAAAAAAGGAGGATGGCTTGATATTACTTACCTGTAGGACAAATCGTTAAGCTGTGACTTTGAAAACTTTATGCACATTCTTATATCTTAGTCTCGAATAGCAAGGAACTTGGCCTCAGCAGCCAAATTCTTCCCATGACATGTGGGACTACCTGCTCTAATTTCACAAATCCAGTCATCACGTTGGTATCCCTGCTTTTCATTTATCAACCTTCTTACCTGACCCATACTCCAACTGATTGATAGTTATTTGAAAAGTAAATGCAAGTATTTAATTATTGTTTTTTTGAAACCTGAGAGTTAAATGTTAAGGTATTTTGTTTTAGGTAAGTACCTTACTTTTTGAGAGTTGATGTGTACCCTGTGTTTCTTTGTCTTACGTGAACAAACTAAAGAAAGGATCTGGGAAGATGAGCGTTCAAGTATTTCTGTGAAAGGTTTTTTGTTTCCATTTTTACTTTGGAATAGAAAAATTTGCTTTTCATATTCCAAGGGATGTTTGCCCTGTCAAAATATGTTTTAAACTTTGCAGTAATGCCATGACACGGCCTATTTTTCATAGTGAATCGGTGATTGCTAAGTAAACCAAGATTGGCAGCCTGTGGCAGGAGAGGATAAAAAAAGGTCAGCGTTTTCATAGATGAAATCCGTAACCAGTAATGAGAAGTGAGGTTTTAAATTTGCACTGAGTTCTGCAGATCACATTGTATTTGTTGCTGCTGATATTTGCCGTTTTATTTCACGTCATATTTTCATCGATTCTAAGGCTGGCATTTTAAATTAAGTGTTTTGTAAGAACCTGGAAAATGTGTTTTCAGGTGTGAGTTTCCCATTTCTATTCAGCGTCTGGGCTTTTTCTGCCTGTCTGTGCCTTGTGGAGCCGCCCGAGTTCCTGACAGCATCCTTTCTGTTACAGAGACAGGATAACGCAGATATTGTGAACTTTTCTTGCTTGAAGATCACTGAGGAAATCATCGTGTTTGAGCATTTTCCTCTTACTTCTCTTGCCGTTTTAGGGGAACCTTTAGAGTGTGAATTTTTCATGCCCACTTACCAAATCTGTGGCAGAGGGCAGGACTAGACCTCTTTGTTGACTCTGTCTTTGTTCTTCCTTCTGCTTCTATATTCTTACAAAAAGGATACTGCGTCTCTACAGGTAGACTGTGGGTGAGGAAACCTCGTGTAAATTCTACAGTTAGTCAATGATCTAGAGCACTGTGTCTCAACTGTTGTTATCTCATGGCACACTTGAACCTAGTTAAACTTTCACGGCACACTTAAACTATGTTGATCTAAAAAAAGTAAATGTAAAAACTATCCTTGGCCGGGCATTGTGGCGGGCGCCTGTAGTCCCAGCTATTTGGGAGGCGGAGGCAGGAGACTCGCTTGAGCCCAGGAATTGGAGGTTGCTGTGAGCTGTGATGTCACAGCACTCTATCCAGGGTGACAGCTTGAGGCTCTGTCTCAAAAAAAAAAGACCTTCTATAGAAGTGAAGTGAACTACTCAATGCCCCTCCCTCCAATTTCCTTATTCCATTTGTGTCCTTCAGGGGTAGGAAAAGGCAAGCCATTTCTCCCCCAAACTGAGATAATGCTTTGATGCTGGCAGTGTTTTCATCCAAAGGGTAGATTTACCACAGAATCATAA
>CAUYON010015041.1:0-29410 GCA_963573935.1 Arctocebus calabarensis
CACGCTGTCTCCCTGTGTCCCCAAAGGGAAGTTTCTGGGCAGATCCCACCTGGCAGAGATGCCTGAAGTCCTCTCTCCCCAGTCTCACTGTGCCCAGCCGCAAGGAAGCTGTTACTCGTCCGCCATCTTGCTCCGCCCTCCCCAAAGCTGCTATTCTTAATGTTGCTTCTGTTATCCTTGACACGAGCCCAAGACCCAGTTACAATTTCCTAGTGAACTAATTAAGCATACAGCCAAACTGACGACTAGGTTCATACTCATTTTCATTTGGGGAATATGTATTACTTTCCTAGGGCTGCTGGAGCATATTACTACAAACTAGTGGCTCACAATGGTAGAAATTCATCTTCTCACTGCTCTGAAGGCTTGGAAGCCCGAGCTCAAGATATTGGCAAAGTCTGTTCCTTCAGGAGGCTGTAACTGGGGGACCTGTTCCATTCTTCTCTTCTCACTGCCGGCGGTTGCCAGCAGTCCTTGGTGTTCTTCAGCTTGCAGCTGTATAACACCCATCACTGCCTCCAACATCACAATTGCATTTCCCTGAATGTCCCTGTCCTAGTCTTCCTTTCCTTGTCAAGATACCAATCACTGGATTAGAGATCACGCTCATTCAGTGTAACTCCACCCTAATTCGATTATATCTTTACCCAAGTAAATTCACATTCACAGGTTCTAGGTGGACGTAAATTGGGGTGGGGGATACCATCCAATCAAGATCAGGGAGCCACTCAGCTTCTCTTGGTTCCAGTTCCTTGTAATAATTACTTGGTTTCCCGGGTAGATGAATTCAAGAACTAGATGGCTTTTTTAGGTGGAAAACACGGTGGCAGACAAAGTAACCAAAAGTATAAAATTCTCTATTATGTCATACGGTAGACGAGGAGGTTTCTATCTCCCCTGGAAAATTTCTTGGTGACCTTTTGTGGGAGCTAGCTTTTGTAACTAGACCTTTACAGAAATAGAACTTGAAAGAGGACTCGGAAAACAGATGGTGTGCACTTGGAATATGTCTCACTCTCATAGATCTTACGAGTAAGACATCGTCTTTCCTGTTAAACTACCTAATGATCCCCCCAATACAAATTTCATTGCCTGGCACAACACTACTCCTGATAACTGTTGTCAAAATACGACAATGCTATTTGACAATCCAATAGGTATATTTGGGTCACAGATGAGTCACTGAGTGGCTTCCAAAGACTGGTTTTAGATTTGTAGCACAACAGCCTAATAGCTACCACCCTCTCGTCCATAAATTACATAGAAACGTATTACCTTCATAACTGATGCCTTCTTTCAGTATAGTCCCTGACATTAGCCAGGGTCTGCTGTGGCCCATACATTTATCCTTTAGGAAAAGGAGGTGATTAGAAAAGATGATTTAAGGAGGAAAAATTAGACCTTGATTTAAGAACATACACCATAACCTCTCACAGGGAATTCTGGATTGCTTTCTTAACTTCTCAACTTCTTAGCTTCATGCTTTACAAAATGCCTAAAAAGCAGGGGGAGAGTCCTACCTGCTATGATTAGAGAATGACTTATAAGTTAGACAATGCCTCCTGATCCGAGATGATATTGGCAGGCAATAGTTTAAACTATAGCACCTTAGATAGAACATTGGCCTCCCAAAGGGAAGTATGTGCTGTTTTAAGAGGAGAATGTTGTACTTATGTTCCTGCAGTTTAATATTACTAAAAAGATGTGGGAAACAGAAAAGAAATCAGAAAATTAGGTAATTTGATTAATGGTCTGGTTTTGAAGGTGTTTCAAATTGTAAATGGGTCTCTTCTTTTGTTGTAATCTTGCAATTACTACCTCCTAGCTGAGACGTGTCCTACAAACTTTGATTATGATCTTTCTCTTAGGATTTGTCTGTATTGTGGCAATTAGATGTGGAATATCCAGAGTCTTAAATGCTGTTTTACAGTCACTATCCTCTGAAATGGTCTGACAAAGGACTGAAACATTTGATTGATTGAAACAATCAATAGCTGGTGTTTTGGGTTGAGTTGCAGCACTGCCAAAAAGATATGTTGGAGTCCTAATTCCGAGTTCCTCAGAACGTGATCTTATTTGAAGATAGGGTCTTTACAGTTGTAAAATGAAGATAGGGTCTTTACAGGTTAAAATGAAGCCATCAGGGTGGGCCTTATCCAGTCTGACAGACTGTTCTTCTAAAAAGAGAAAATTTGGGACTGAGATGTGCACACACAGGCAATACTCATGGAAAGATAAAGGCAGAGATTGGAGTGATACTTTTACAGGCAAGCAATGCTGAAGATGGACAGAAAACTACCAGAGAGGAGGGGAGAGGCATGGAATGGAAAGTTCCTCACAGCTCTTAGAAGGAACCATTCCAAGCAACACCTTGATCTTGAACTTTTCAGAACTGTGAGGCAATACATTTCTGTTGTTTAAGCCAGTTTATGGCACTTGATACCTAATCCTGGCAAATCAATGCAAATGGAAATGTGATAAGTGATTGGAATGCTTATAATAACAGAGAAGATTTGCACTGATTACATCAATTCTCTATCTTTCAGCTCAGGTTGAAGATCCCGGGATTCTATAAGTACAACCAGCTATCCCTATCCAGCTCACTGTCTATATTAATGTAACTTTACTGGTCCATTGCCTTCATTAACATAAATTTGCCATTTCATGAAACTCTTGCCAAAGAGAATGAAAGCTTTATTTTTGAAATGACTTTATTATTCATTCCAGAAAGTTCCTTTGTTATTCATTTCCAGAAGGTTCTCCAAAGAACCACCAACTCTTCAACAGAAAGCATCCAGCAAGGATAGTTTTGGCATAAGACTTTTTGAATTCATGTCTTCAATGTCCTTGTCTTGTGAAAGTATTCTAACCCTGCCACCAATTCTAAACTATTATACCATGACTCTTACCAGATCTTAATCAAGCCCCTACTAATGTTGAAAGACTTACCTTAAACCAGATTTCAGATTCTCAGTGAAGTCTGACCTTGCCCCTCCCTGTCTGGGACACCGTCAACTCTCTCCCTTACCGATATTTGCAATAAACTTATCTCCATCTTACCAACACAATACCCTGCAGATATTTGGGAGCTGATATTCTAAAGCATGAGGCAAGTTTTTTAAGTGTTTAGATTTAGAAAAAGCCTTTATTCTGAGGGCTGAGGTAGAGTGACAAATGATGAGTTCGAATCATTCAATACCCTTGACAATATAGAATAGGACCAAAGGAAACCAAGACACCTAAACAGGGTGGTAGTTGGAGGAAAGGAAGTGATGTCAAATGTCAGCTATATGCAAAATAAAGCTTTGGTCTCAATTGCAATGATACTCAATATTGAAATTGAACTTTCCATATACGTATCCTCTGATTTACTATCAGAGTGCAATCTTATGGTTGAGAAGCATCAGTATCACTTGGGAGTCTGTGAGAAATTCAGCTACTCAGGCTACCCTCAAGAATTCCTGAGCAAGAACCTGCATTTTAGCTGTCTCTCAGGGAGATTCCTGTTCACATTCAAGTTTGAGAAGCAACAGACGTTAGCGTATCTCAAATGGAGCTGAGAACCTTCATGCAGGTGGGCAGGCCCTCCTGAGGCATTCTGTGTTAGGATATTTGTGTGCAAAATACCAGAAAATGAGGACAAGTTTTGGTCATCCTTGGAGATGGAAGCAAGTAAATCTATATATTATAGGTGGGATCTGTCATAGCTAGAAGCAGGCAGTAGGATAGAACAATTTCAGAAGATTCAGGGTTAGAATTCTGTTTTTGCCATTTATTATCTGGTAACCTTGAGCTATTTCTTACATAGATTTTTGCACTTCAGTTTCTTCTCAATACAAGACGAATAAAAGTATCCCCTAAAGGAAGGTTTTATAAGAGTTAAATGCAAATCTAGGTGAAAAGTGCTTTGTGAGGTCTACATTCTTACATACATGTGAATCAGTGAAATTGCTATTGGACTAGTAATGTGCTCTAAAGATGGTTTACACTTATTGTAATGGCTTGTTTTAAAATTATCTGAGGTCTTAGGGTGAGAAAACTACAATATGATTTATATTCTCCAGATATTTTAAAAATATCAGTTGTTTTCTTCTGTAGATGTTTTATAGGGATAAGATTCTATGGGTTGATTATCTATTTCCTTCCTCCTTTTCCCCTCCCTCCCTCTTTCTTTTCTTCCTTGTTTCACTTAACAATTGTCCTACAATTGTCCCCCCCCCTTTTTTTTTTTTTACAGAAAAAAGTCTTTGAACTCCAGTACCAGACCATCTAAATTCACTTAAAAAAAAAAAACGGGGTTGGAGGGAGCTATTGGCTAACATAACTGAACATTCAGGGGGGAGTAGGCATCATTCAGGCCTGGCTTGAACTAGGGGCTTCAAATGGGGTGATGAAGAGTTTTCTTTCCCTCTTATTCTTGCCATTCTCACCACTGCTCTTGCATTTTCTGTTGTGCCATCACTCAGCTCGGCTTTTCTTCCTGTTATCTTTGTTGTCAGGGATGCTCTTTCCAAGTGGGGGTACGTGCACTGCTAGTAGCTCTAGGCTGATACTGTTCTTACGGCTGGTGAATCCAGAAAGCACAGATTTCCCAAGAGCTTTAGCAAAAGCCCAGAGGAAAATTCTGACACCCTGGCCTTGGCTTTATAGCTCATAGATGGAATGAATTACTGTGCCTAAAAAGTGAAGGATTCTGATTAGCCAGTCTGAGCCTTGTGCCTGGGGTCCTGAGGCCTCTAGTGGGAATCAGGAATATTCCCCAAAGGGGAAGATGCTGGAGGACAAAAAGCATCAGATATTTACTAAGCCCCTCCCTTTAAATTCAGTAAAAGCTCATTTCGTGTTTCTTTCCTTTGGTTTTTTTTTTGAGACAGAGTCTCAAGCTGTCACCCTGGGTAGAGTGCTGTGGCATCACAGGTCACAGCAACCTCCAACTCTTGGGCTTAAGCGATTCTCTTGCCTCAGCCTCCCAAGTAGCTGGGACTACAGGCACCCGCCACAACACCTGGCTGTTTTTTGGTTGCAGGTGTCATTGTTGCTTAGCAGACCTGGACTGGCTTCGAACCCACCACCCTAGGTGTATGTAGCCGGCACCCTTGACAACTGAGCTACGGGCAGCACCCATCATTTCGTGTTTCAATAGATACTAATCAAATCACTGACTTTATTTCAATAAACTTGTTTTTCAAAGGACAGTAGAACCTCTATAGTTGACCACCACTGTACATTGACCACCTCCTTCTGTTGACCTAATTTTCAAAGACTAGACATACACCATGTGTATCAGTACCGTAGAGCTAGTTCCTTATGCTGCCCACCTCTGTATGTTGACCAGTTTTTACAGTCCTTTGGGGGGTCAACTTACAGGGGTTCTACTGTATTTTTCCCAGAACATATGTATGATAAATATATATTGTGTGATGCCCATTTCAAATTTAGGATCTATTCTTGAATAAGTGGTTAGCACTATAAAGTAGTTTTTTCCCTCCAAAGCCAATTCAAGGGAATCTATGTCTGTTTATCTGGTTGAAGCATGAAACAAAAGGAAATGTTTTCACGGCAAACAGCTTTTCAGAGAACAGTTGCTTGGGTGGTTTTTCTGGAGCAATGGGATTTAGATGTAGTGGAAAATCCGTAAGGCCCCAATACCTGATGAAACTTGTCAACACTTCTAATTCTGCATCTGTTGTTGATCACACTGTGGGACTTGTTAATATGTTTATGATCATGTTGCCACAATGGAAAACACCAAGTTAAATTGTTATGTCTCATCAGGTAGGGCACCAGGTCCTTCATGTATATTTGATGACAAACAATTCCACTAAAACATGGCTGGGTTATTTCATTAATGTAACTCCTAGAACGCCGCGTGTTTGGTTTTGTTATTCTTTGTGCCCCAGGCATAAGCAAAGTGGAAGAATTCAAGACACTTAAGCCAAGAAAGTGGAATAGTAATTAGCTCCCCCATTAACAAAACATCGGTTTTGTGAGAAGTGCTAGTTAGGTTTTCAGGGTTGCCATCTCTCATCTGGTGAGCAAGTGAACAGGAATGCTGGCTTTTTGCTATAGAATGTGCTAGAGTTCAGGTACTTGCTAAGCACTTCTAGTTATTAAAATGGAGAGAATACCAGGGGCTTCTACTATCATATTGCAATGAATGTTCCCAATCAACACTAGAGTAAACATTTTTTTTTAACAATAAATTAAAATAGAATTTTCCCCCTAATCTGTAATGTCTGTCTTCAACCCTCGCTTCTCCCCCCAACAATTTGCTTTCGGAGAAAAGATAAATGAGAAGAGTTGTGATTCAATAAAACCTACTAGACTTGAACACATCCCACAGAAAATATTCTATAATGTCTCACTTAAGATACTTCATGCTTTAATAATAAGTGAAAATCACTTAAAGTAATCCAAGAAAGTAAAATGTATCATTGCATGGCCAAACAGCATCTATAAGCTTCTCAGACTGAATTCTTACAGACTTCAGCAATGCCAGACCTCTGAGACCTCTAATCCACATTTTTGGTATATACCAAGTGCCTAGCGGAGTACCCAGTACACAATGAACACCACGTAAATGAATGTATAAAACTGTATCTCTCCAAGCACATGTCAATTTCCATCTTGTTGCTATAGCTTTATACGTATCTTAACTTCCACATGAAAAGCCATCGTCCATAAGGCAGATTCCATTATGAACCACAACATAGTGTCTTTTATGTCTAATATACCTTAAATACCAATTTGGAAGTGAAAACATGGCATTTATTACATCTAAAATACTTTACCTATGGGGGTAGAAAATGTGAATGTATAGTGGTATTCTGATTTCCTCTTAATAATGGCTTATTTCTCATGAGAACTATTTTTAATTGTCTTCATTAATGATCTGGACAAGGTAGAAGGATTTAAGCAGATGGCACTCATAGCTGGTCTTTGTTCTGAAACATTTAAAATAAAACGAAGGGCAGGATAAAGTTGTAAGACAGGAAGATATGGAATCCCAGGTTGAAATACCTCCTGGTTTGGTAATGATCTTTACCCTAAGGTCTACTGGTTAGAAAATCAAGTGAGGAATAATTCCTCAGAATGACACTTAGTAGAAGACAAATATCCTCGTGAGACAGCTAAGACTGCATTTAGGAGCCTTGACCATGAGTAGAAAATAGGAAATGAAGGGGAAATGGGGAAAGCAAAATGCATAGAAATTGATTAAAATAATGCAGATGGTACATATTACACCACATAACAGGAAAATAAACCCCAAACATTCCAGTACCAAATGTGACACAGTGGGCCTATGACATTTTGGGTTTTTACAAAGTTTCTTAACCGTAAGCTCAATGAGATGAGGGGCAGTGCCCATTTTTGCTCATTGTATTATACCTGGTACCTATTTCAATGTTTACTACATAGTATGTTCTCAAAAAATATTTTGTGGATGAATAAATAAATTATAGGGCAGCACAGTGGCTCACGCCTGTAATCTTAGCACTCTGGGAGGTTGTGGCAGATGGATCGCTTGAGCTCAGGAGTTCGAGACCAGCCTGAGCAAGAGTAAGACCTTTTCTTACTAAACAGAAAAACCTAGGTGAGCATTGTAGCAGGTGCCTGTAGTCCCAGCTACTCTGGAGGCTGAGGCAAGAGCATCACTTGAGCCCAAAAGTTTGAGGTTGTTGTTAGCTATGATGCCACAGCACTCTACCCATGGTAACAGAGTGAGACTATCCCCCAAAAGGAAAATAAAATATAAATAAATAAATAAATCGTAGAATCAAAAGACATCATCTCAAACTCTAGTTAGCCTTGATATTGAGTTATTAAAAATATGAAGACAGGGCAACGCCTGTGGCTCAAAGGAGTAGGGCGCCAACCCCATGTATAGGAGGTGGCAGGTTCAAAACCGGCCCCGGCCAAAAACTGCAAAATAAATAAATAAATAAATAAAGTAAAAAACAAAAATATGAAGACAGAAAAACCCTGAGCAACTGAGTGTTGGGAGGAAACTTGTTACTTTTGTTATTTGTCATTTTCAATCTTTCTCTCATTTGCAACCTTTTCTATCTTCTCAAACTTCTTATTCCTTTTTACATAAAGAGAAGTACAGAAGAATTGCTTAAGGAGAGCAACGTTCTTTGCATAGATTTCCAGTAGTATGAACATACACTTTGAATAATCATAATCTTTTTTTTTAGATCTGTGTAGCACCTTGCCACTGGAGCATATTGTTTTGGTTTGAGGATTTCCACATTTTCTGTAAACAGAAAAAATTATTCTCCTTTGTGGCAAGGACTTGAAAAAAGAAATATTCCCAAATAGGTCTCATTAAGACAACAAAATCAGTGTTTGTCCCAAGAGCTTCTCTCTCTGTACCATCTTGCGGCAATCCCATCTGTTTTTGACTGTTGGTGTAACAGCTAAAGTAGTATTTTAAGTTAATACACAGCAACAAGCTAATTTAGCAGGCATGTTAAAACAATACGTTTTTATGGAAGTTTGCTTGTCAAAATTAATGGAGTTTGACTAAGAAAAATGATAAAGGAAGATCTAGCTGTTAAAATAATTCTTACTTTTATAATTAATATATGTATCAGTGAAGGAAAAAGCCATCATAAATAGATGATTTAAAATGATAACATGCTCCCAAATGCTTATTTCATGTGAAATAGCCCAGCACTTAAATTTATTGTCAGTGAAATAATAAGATCAGGCTCACTCAGGCTCCTGGTACTATGTTAGATTCAAAGAATAATGTTTTGAACTTCCTCCTCTTTCTTTGACCTCTTCCCATAAAGCATAAGGGTTACTAGGCACCAAGAAAGTCCACCACCATTTTTCAAGGTGGCAGAGCATTTAATATAAACAAACCTTCCAATTCTTTGCCTGTCTATGGTCAAAACCTTGGCAGAGTATTTTATATTGGCTAGTGTTTGAACATAATCATTATTTTCTGCCTTCAAAATTATCTTAGCGAGTGCTATAAATATAAGATATGCAAATATTTGGTGAATAAGTACTATCTGCAAAGCAAAGTGGAATATGAAAATTATTTCAGGATTTATTATTTAAATCATGCCAAATTTCACAAAAGGGTTTAAGGCATAATATTCATTTACTTCATTCAAAAATGAAAGAAATAATGCCTAAATTGCTTATTTCCAAAAGATGTGAGCATCAAATGACATCAATTTGTGTTAAGCATCTGTCACTTACCATATGATATGAATACGGGACATCGTTATAGTCTGTGTATTGGTCAAGGTTCTCCAGAGAAACAAAACCAATTGTGTATGTTTATATACATATATCTGCACACAAATACACACACATAGAGATTTATTATAAGGTATTGGTTCGCGTGATTGCAGAAGGCTGAGAAGGCCCACAATTAGTCATCCACAAACTGCGGACCCAGGAAGGCCAGTGGTGCAGTTGAAAGGCCTGACAGTCAGTGGGCTGGTGCCTTTTCCAAGCAGAAGATCTGAGAACCAGGAGCGCCAAGGGCAAGGGAAAGTCCATGTCCTAGCTTAAATCCTCAGACAGAGGGAGCAGGAATTCAGCATTCCCTCTCCTTTCTGTTCCATTTGGGCCCTCAATGGATTGGCAAATACCCACCCATGTAATTGCTTTACTCAGTCTTCCAATTTAAATGTTAATCTCTTCCAGAAACACCTTCATAGACATGCCCAGAAAAAAATGTTTAACTAGATATATGGGCATTCCATGGCCCAGTCAAGTTGATACATAAAATTAACCATCACAGTCTATAATTCAATAATTCAAATTGAATAATGTTAAGTGTTTCCTTTTAAATTAGATTTTAGGTATGTCCTGGGAATTTTGGAAAGTGGGGATACGAGCAAGGATCGTGGTTACGTAGGATGATTTCAGTCCAAAGTATTAGAAACCCTCAATTCAATCTTACTTAAATGACAAGGTATTTTTAATTTCACAAAACAAGTAGCCCAGAGTTATGAAAGTATTCGGGATCTTTTCTGACATTCTTCATTCTTTTTATTTATTTATTTAAATCATAGCTGTGTACATTAATGCAATCATGGGGTACAATGTGCTGGTTTCATGTACATCTGAAATATTTTCATCAAACTGGTTAACATAGCCTTCATGACATTTTCTTAGTTATTGTGTTAAGACATTTATATTCTGCATTCAGTAAGTTTCACCTGTACCCTTCTAAGATGCACTGTAGGTGTGGCCCCACCAATCACCCTCCCTCCACCCATCATCCGCCCCCTCCCCTCCCTTTCTCCATATTCTTGTGCTATAATTGGGTTACAGCCTTCATACAAAAGCTATAAATTAGTTTCATAGTAGGGTTGAGTACATTGGATACTCTTTATTCCATTCTTGAGATACTTTGCTAAGAAGAGTATGTTCCAGCTTCATCCATGTAAACATTAAAGAAGTAAAGTCTCCATCTTTCTTTAAGGCTGCATAATATTCCGTGGTGTACATATACCACAACAGTGAGGCAGAATCTCACTCATTCACTCCACGTAGAGTGCAGTGATGTCATCACAGCTCATTGCAACCTTACCTCATGCTCCTGGACTCAAGCAATTTTCCTGCCTCAGACACTGGGACTATAGGTGTGCACCATGATGCCAGCTAATTTTTATATTTCTAGTAGAGATGGGGTCTTGGTTTTATTCAGGCTGGTCTTGAACTCTTAGCTTCAAGTGATCCTCTTGCCTTGGCCTCCCAGAGTGCTGGGATTAAAAGTGTGAGCCACGTGGCTTGTCCCCTCTGACATTCTTTTGTTCTCTGTCACTTTCATATTCTTAGACCTGATAGCAAGCAAAGGGAAATAAAAAAGGACAATCCCTGCTGTCTTTTTATAGGTAATCTTTCTTAGAAGTTCCCAGTAGATTTTGCCTCCTGTTTCCTGATGGGAATGATGTCACAAACCCAGTCATTGCCTATAAGAATGGGACTACCATGCTGTTTTAGATAAACCTAGCCCTAACTTTAGATCTGAAGCAGTGCCCCATAAATGGGGATTTTGTAAGAAGTGAAGGGGAATGAAGTTGGGTGAATAACCCAAAAATGTACTACACATGGGTCTGGTTCTTAGGCCTTTTTACATTAAATATGTTATTTTAATTACCTTATTAATTCATTCTTTAATTATTTCTCTGGGATTGACTATTTCTTGTACTTCAGATTCATATTGCCAATGTTCTTCTGGGTGCCACAGATTTAATATTTATTAAACGAATTTCATTATTGAAAGCCTTCAGCCTATTGACCTTGGTAATAGTATCAATTTCCCCAGTGTGGTCATTTTAAAACCAAATTCTCAAATTCTCGAATTATTTGAAACTCCTTCCATTGAGAAATGGGGTTTATATCTCTACCCCTTGAATCTGTGCAGACCTTTGACTATAGGGTACAGTGAAAGGGATGCTATGTGACTTCTGAAGCTAGGTCGTAAAACGCCGTGAACTTTCTATATTATACTGGAACACTTTGTGTCAGAGTCTTGAGTCACACTGTAGGAAGTTGGACTTGACTCCCCTCAGGCAGCCATCCAAGATCACATGGATTGGCTCGGAGATGCAGGAGACCCAATGAACGCTAAGGTGGTTGATGTGAGAGTGAAAAGGTCTTCAGATGATTCCAGCCTCTAGCCCTGAAGCTAACCTGAGTCATTTAAGTCATTCCAGCTGAACCTCCAGACATGATGGAGCAACACAAGCCATCCCTATTGTACCTGTTGGAATTCTTGACCCACAGAATTTTGTCTAGATTCTCTCTGGATTCTCCCTCTTAGAAGCCAGCTGTCATGCAGTTAGGAGCTGAAGTAATGTGGAGAGGTTACACGTGCAGGCTGTTGTTGACCATCCCAGCCAAGTGTAGCCTTTGAGCCATCTCCGTCCAGGTGTGAATAAATATACCTCCAGATGGCTCCAGGCCTGGCTGTTCAACTTCCACACCTTGAAGACTCCATTTGAGGCCCCAGTATTTATGGAACAGAGACAAGCCATCCCCACTGTGCCCTGACTTAATTCTTGACTCACGGAATCTACAAATACAATAAAAGAATAGTTTTGTGGCACAGAATTTTTTTTTTTAATTTCAGGTTAATACGAGGGTACAAACAACCAAATCACAATATTTGAATTTGTTAGGTAGAGTCCTTCTTGTAGCTATGTCCTACGCTCAAAAGGTGTGTGACCCAGAATTCAAAGTGATTTGTTATGCAGCATTGCATATCAAGAATAGTGAGTATAATTAACTGGTTATTGTTTTAAACCACTGACTTTGGTGGTTTGTTGGACTGTAGTAGATAACAAAACCCAGCTATTCAGCCTTAAAAGCACATCTCACCCTTTCACTGCATGTCCATTCAGAGTTATTACTCATGATATCTACTTTTGTTATATCCCTTGAATTTATCCTCTTCTGTTATTCCCATGGCCCCTGCTTTGTTAACTTTGTGAGACAATTGTGGCAGCCTTGTAAAGACCCTTTTTTGGTCTTCCACCCTCTTTAAAGCTACTGAAATTTACTCTCTTTATGTGCCTCTTTCCTTCTTTGTTGATTTATTTTTTCTCTTTCCTTGGAAGGCCCGTTAGATAGTAAATATTTGCAATTCTTTCCCAAGTTTGCTTTTTATTTTAAATTTCTTACCAACTTTTTGTTTTAAATATTAAGAATAAGTATCTATTTTGTGGGATATTCTAGTGGCAGTGGGATTATCTATCTGCAGGCAATCCCCAAGTTTGTGAACAGGATAGGTTCTGTAGGTTTGTTACTAAGTCAAATTTGTATGTAAGTTGGAACAGGTACTATTATTTGTAGTAGTCTCAGTAAGTGCAAATTGTACTTAAGTTGTACTTAAATGGGGCCCAGTGACTGCCTGTATCTATTAATATTTGTATTTCAATGGTTTTTTTCCTGGCTTACATTAAGAAATGTGACAAATGAAATTTATTTGTAGCATATACCTACTAAATCAGGTTCTGGAGTTCTAACCAAAACCTAAACCTCACAGAGCATGGCAAGCAAGCTCAGTATGTCTTTTATAGGAGAAAAGAACTAAAATAGTAGCAGAGGTAGGAATATCTGCATCTACAGGTAATAGGAAACATACTTACAATGGCTTAAATAAATGGGAGTTTATTATTTTTACAAACTATATTGCTATCTGCCAATGGACTTGACACATAAATTAAGGATCTCTTATACTCTCCTGGATTTATATATATATATATATATATTTTGTTTGTTTGTTTTTGTAGAGACAAAGTCTCACTTTATCACCCTCGGTAGAGTGCTGTGGTGTCACACAGCTCACAGCAACCTCCAACTCCTGGGCTTAGGTGATTCTCTTGCCTCAGCCTCCTGAGGAGTAGCTGGGACTACAGGCCCCCGCCACAATGCCTGGCTATTTTTCTGTTTTTTGCAGTTTGGCCGAGGCCAGGTTTGAACCTGCCACCTTTGGTATATGGGGCCAGTGCCCTACTCTCCTGGATTTTTTTTTTTGCAGACAAGAGATGGCTTCCCCAACAGCTTCCAACATCATATCTGTGTTCAAGGCAGGAAATCAGTGCAATACTAGTCATGTTTGCTTCTGCTTATAAGAATGAAAAAATAAAATGCCTTTCTAAAATTCCCAGCAGACTTGCAGTTAAATTGTATTGACCAGAACTTTCCCTAGTTTTAAAGAAAGCAGGGAAACTAGTATTTATCCTCCACAGCACAGTAAGGTGGCAAAGTAAAAGGCACTTTCCAATGTCTTGCTAGAAGAACTCTAAACGAGAAATGCCTTAGAGTAAATCTGGGCTTTTTTGTTACAAAATTAGTATCGTGATGCCCATATATCAAAGATAGAACTCCTCCTGAATTTTCAGTTTCATGTAAGCATTGACCACAGAAAAATCTTACTGGAGTTTAGCCCTCATTATTTGAGGAACCTGTCAAAACTCTCCTCTCTTTCAAATGAAGAATAATTACATCCAAGGGCTTCTGCTCAGAAGTTTTGAAGGACTACTCTATTATCAAGAACTGTGGAGGGGCTGAGAATATTACCCTCCTGGTAATCAGACAGGTTATCCTGCCACTTACATGGATACTTGCAGAAAACACAAGTCATCTGGATCAGAGACAATGGACTTTATTACCCACAGTAACAGTAGCAGCCAGAGTATCAGTTTTGTCTCTCTCTAGTTTCCTAAGCCCCATTTCCCACAAGATAATGTGAAGAGAGATAGATATCACTGGCACATTCACTGGGTTCCTAAGCTTATGGAGCCTGTTATACTTTATACTCAGTAGTAAATATGCCACCCTTTTGGTGGCATATTTTTGTAAGAAAGCATTATCTCTACCTTCTAAAGAAGTCTGCTATGAAACATCCTTGAAATGATTGCTTGAAACCAAGGCAGTTGGTGTCTGTGCTTGAAAAAATGCAGAAATGTGAGGGACTCATGGGGAATTGTCACTTGTATTCCAGTCCCTCCCATACCCTTGTCCACTAACTCTACTCTAACTGGCCATTACCACCACCATTGTGAAAATCAACAAAATTGGCTAGTATAAGCCATATTAGTTTTGCAAGCTTGCTAACTTGTTCTAATGCATGGCACGATGGTCATATAATCTAATGACTACCCCCCTTCTCGCCTCCCAATTCTTCCAAGGACCCTGTTCCATGTCTCCCATCATGTCCATAGGCACTTTCATTAGCGTTGAGCAAATGTATTACTTACTAATTTGTATACTGCATATATTGTTTGGCTAAAAGATAAAAAAGTTTTGACCTGATCAAGAGTATCTAAATTACACTAATGAGTATAGTGCTGATTAAGTCTTCAGACAAGAAGGAGGTCAGAATTCATCAACTCTGTTAAAAGGATAGTGAGTGGTTTGGGGGATGCTATGCAGGCTTGAATTAAATAGATTCTGGAAGAGTCTTGTTGTAAAAGGTTTACAGTAGGTCACTTTTAACTGAGTGAGATAGCTGTCCATTGATTAGTAATGAGATTGGACTTTTGCTGAAAGCATAATATATTAACAGCTCAATGGGATTTTTTTTTCCTGAAGGCTGGAAATAGGTTTTAAAAAGCAAAATTTGCTCCATTTTACCCCAAGTGGAAGTCAAATTCTTTGTTACCAGTAATGCCTCTGAGAAAAGAAAGCTATCTAGTTATTTTTAAGATATAAAGGAAATCATACAGGTTATACAGTAGGGAAGACCTTGTCACATTTTCATAAGCATATATAAGAAAACTGGCTAAAGAGCTTCTATTAGAAATTTCAATAGTGTCAGACATTCATAGGCCTAGAAAAGTCTTTCTTATCTAGACAGGACATAGCCTGCAACATTGTTCAGGAGTGAGCATTTAGTGAGTAATCAACAACTAGTAGATCATGATCCACGGTCAACTGAAAGGCTTTTAAAACAACGAGATCTGCACCCCCATGCTCCTCCAGTGGTTTATCAGAAATCATGTCTGAGAGGAGTATTGATCTGCAAATAGTAGCTTTTTTCACCCATATAAGCACTTTATTGATAGGTGATCCCAGATGTTCCAGCATTTGACAAGTAGCTTTTCTACATACAGAGGTTGAGGACCTTGTTCTGAGCAGGTGTCTCGGTGAACGCTTCCAAGAGCTTGCTGGTTCTCCTGGTCTTACACATTACTCTTTTACAGCCAATTCCATGTCTACCCTTCTCTCCAGTTCACATCTTGCTTTCCTCCTCAGGCCTTTGCTTATGTTGGTTTCCTTCTGCTTGGAAAACCCTGCCATCTTTTTTCTACCAATAGAAACCTACTATTTTTCACCAATCTAAGGCTTCCCTTACTTCCTCCAAGATTTTCCTTATTTTGCGTGCCTCAGCATCATGATTATAATCGCAACATTATCAGCTTACAATATTTTGTTGTTGGGCTATTATTTAATATTCCTATTTATTAATATTTTACAACTTTCTCACAACAAAGTCTCAATGTGTATTATAAAGCTTGGTGCTTTATGTTTAAAAATGTTTTTCTTGTGAAATGAATGCCTTTTAAGTCTACCAAGAGCCAGGAGGTGAAAACAAAAGCAGGAAAATTCAGTCTCATCACTCTAAGATCAACAGAGCAGCTGAGGAGATTCTCGCCTTTGTGTGAGTCACGCTCCCTGCAATCTGCCAAGAGCAGGGAAGCTCTGATGCAGATGGGAGTGGAAAAGAAGAAAAAGTAGAAAAAGTGTATGTGTATGTGTGTATATATTCTCCCTCCTTCCCCTTAGTAAGCAATGAATACAATTTTTTCTTAGTTTTTATAATTGAGATTTTGGTGCTAGGTCAGTGTCACCTTTTTTAGGGTGGTGGTGCTATCTATGAGGACAAAGAACATGACATTCATATTTGCTCAAAAAAAAAATGCTCCTACCTCTACTGCCTGTTTAGCAAAGGGGAAACTTTCTTATGCAAGTCAATGTGGATAAAAGGGAGAGAGGGTGCAGAAAGAATGGGGAGGTCAAAATGTATTCATCTATCACGCTAAGAGATTAGGGAAGAAAATGTGATGTCAAGCTGTGGTCCTCTGACTTTAGGTGCAGAAGAATCACTTATGGAGCTTATGAAAGAAAGCAGATTCCTAAGCCTCGGCCCAGACTTCCTATATCAGAATCTGCATGTGTACGGGGGAAAGGAAGAGCCGGAATCTACATTTTCAATTTTTTTTTTTTAAATTTAAATCAGGATGCTCTTACTCAGAAGATCTGAAGGCCACATTTTAAGAAATTAGCCTGACTTTTGGAGACAGATTAAACCCAGTTTAATAACATTCTAGGAGCATGGTCTTAATTCACTCTAAGCTTCAGTGTTCCTTCAAAGAAAGGTAGTAACAGCTCATGGGGGCTATTGGGCAAGGTAGTACTAGCTCATGGGGGCTATTGGGAAAGGTAGTATCAGCTCATGGGAGCTATTGGGAAAGGTAGTACTAGCTCATGGGGGCTATTGGGCAAGGTAGTACTAGCTCATGGGGGCTATTGGGCAAGGTAGTACTAGCTCACAGGGGCTATTGGGAAAGGTAGTAACAGCTCATGGGGGCTATTGGGAAAGGTAGTAACAGCTCATGGGGGCTATTGGGAAAGGTAGCATCAGCATATGGGGGCTATTGGGAAAGGTAGTATCAGCACATGGGGGCTATTGGGCAAGGTAGTACTAGCTCATGGGGGCTATTGGGAAAGGTAGTGCTAGCTCACAGGGGCTATTGGGAAAGGTAGTATCAGCTCACGGGGGCTATTGGGAAAGGTAGTATCAGCTCCTGGGGGCTATTGGGAAACAGTAACAGCTCATGGGGGCTATTGGGAAAGGTAGTGTCAGCTCATGGGGCCTATTGGGAAAGGTAGTATTAGCCTCAGAGGCATATTGGGAAAGGTAGTATCAGCTCCTGGGGGCTATTGGGAAAGGTAGTATCAGCTCATGGGGGCTATTGGGAAGTTTAAAGCATTAAAACCTGCATGGTGCCTGGCACAGGGTATATTTGGAAATATTTACAGTTTGACATTTTAGAAAAGGCAATAGCTTTATCCATCTGAAATAATCCTCCATTTGAAGTGATGTGAATTGGCGGAACTTCTTTCACATGGACCTGTGTGTAGCGTAAAAGGTGGAAACGTTTGCTCTTTCATTTCTATATTTGTAGTGATGCAAAAGCATTCCAGGTTACAAAATTATCTGAGGAGAAGATAATCTCCTTATTGTAAGCATCTCCATCTATTGTGTTTTTTCTTCATTTTTTTTTTTTTTTTGTGGAAATAAAAGAGGTGAGAATTAGTTTCAAAACTAGATACTAAAATTTTAAAACACCACACTGGCTCAGGACAGTGGTTTCTTTAATAATATAGAACTAAGGGGATATTCTGGGAAAGCATAATAGTTTTCTAAGAAAGCTAAATCCAAAAGTAAAAAAAAAATGATCCCATACCACTCTTGTTCTTTATAAACTATTAGGAATCAGTTGTCGGGACTTAATATAAGCTATTAAATCTATAATAACACCTCAGCATGAATCCTAAAAAATAAAACCCTACACTTATAGAACTGGTAATTTTGAAAAAGATTGCAATTTTGGAGAAGAATAAGAAGAGTTTAATTTTAAATAGCTAGCTTAGCCTAGGATATTTAACATGACAATATTTCCCCAAATTTAATTTGTACTACAATTTTTTCATGTATATTGCTTCTATAGAAAATGACTTAACTATGTTTAAATTTTTAGCTTTTACAGACCTTTAAATGACAAACTATATTTTCATTTCTTGTCAAAATATTTTATTTGCTTTTATGTCTCTTGATAATATTCTTCAAATTTAAAATAGTTGTCATTTTTTAAATTTAGAATTTGCCTTCAGCATTAATCATCTCTGGCCAAGAAATCATAATTTTTTAACCTATATTCATGAGGGGTCCCTGAATCCCTTAGATCATTTAGTTACATTCCTGGACTATTTCCTTTATTATTATTATTATTATTATTAATTTTTTTAATGAAGTAAAAGTATGTAATACCTTCGTTTTGCTTTTCAAGGCATTTTGACAAAGTCTTTACCTAACAGATTGTTTCTTATAATATGAAAACAACTAATTACATTTATTTCACAACTTAAGGTGTAAATAACAAAGAATGATTCATAGGATTTAATTTTATTATTTATTTATTTATTTTTTTACTGTTTGCGACTCTTTGAGGGTACAAAGAATGCGGTTACACTGATTGCCATTGTTAGGTCAATTCCCTCTTATAACTGTGTCCTGCCAGCAGGGAGCCATACACCATGACCTCCCAACCCCCTTCCTGCTCCCCTCTCCCCTCATTCCCCTAATGGCATATTTTTAGAATTTTTCTCCTCAAAAGCATATTCAGCCTGTAAAATAAAACTAATCTGACTGTAAATTCACAGATTCAGTATATTGGCTTTGGAAAGGTCTTAGAGGTCATCTGAGCCCTCTTTATAGAAAAAATAATTTCAAAATTTTAGTATTTTTTCCATGTATTCTTAAGCCTCATTATTTACAGATATCTTAGTCAACCTAGCTATTAATAGTATATTCTCATCAAGACAGCTAGGACAGTTGGATGTCCCCAAATTGTCACTTCCTTTGCATTGTTTTATATTGTTAATCTTTGGAAATAGTTTCACTGTTTAGTAAGTGTATCTGATAGTTAGATATTCTGACAGCAGATGTCATTCACCTTCACCAGTATTTACACAGTTATTTAAATAAGTAAAATATAAATAGCAAATATCAACATAGCTTACAGATGACAAAACATAATTTAAGAATTTTTTAAAAATAGCATCTTTCTCATTATAAAGGTAATATTTGTTCATTTTGGAAAATAAGTGTAATACACAAAAGCATTCTAAAATCTTTTAAAAAATTCAAATTTTTATTTGTTTGGTATACATGTTACTAAGCAGATTGAGCAAGAAGGTGTTTAGAGAGATATTTGTGTAATATTTTTTGTGACTTATGCACACACTAAAATACTTTCAACTTCTAAAAATTGGTGCATCTTTAATTATTGATAGACATTTTTCTGAATTACAGTAGACTTTGGTTTTTGTTTTATTTTATTTATTTATTTTTGAGGCAGAGTTTCACTATGTCACCCTTGGTAGAGTGCTGTAGTGTCACAGCTCACAGCAACCTCAAACTCTTGGATTTAAGTGATTCTATTGCCTGAGCCTTCCAAGTAGCTGGGACTGCAGGTGCCTGCCACAATGCCCAGCTACTTTTTTGTTGTTGTTGCAGTTGTTTTAGCTGGCCTGGGCCAGGATTGAACCCACCACCCTCAGTGTATGTGGCTGGCACTGTAACCACTGTGCTATGGGCACCGAGCCGACTTTGGTTTTTAGATACTGGTGTTTAAATCTAAATAATGGGCCAGGCACAGTGGCTCATGCCTGTAACCTGAGCACTCTGGGAGGCCAAAGTGGGTGGATAGATTGAGCTCATGGGTTTGAGACCAGCCTGAGCAAAAAAGCAAGACCTTATCTTTATTAAAAATAGAAAAACTGAGACAAGAGGATTGCTTGAGCCCAAGAATCGGAGGTTGCTGTGGGCTAAGATGCCATAGCACTCCACCCAGGGTGACAGCTTGAGACTCTGTCTCAAAAATAATATATAAATAACTAAAAAATAAAAAAATCTAAATAATGGAGGTCAGAGAAGAATTTTCCCTGTTATAATAAGGAATTATATTCTTTTCTTTTTTTTTTTTTGCAGTTTTTGGCTGGGGCTGGGTTTGAATTCGCCACCTCCAGCATATGGGGCCGGTGCCCTACTCACTAGCCACAGGCACCACCCAAGAATTACATCCTTGACTAAGGGACAAATGTCCATTTTATTACAGGAATAATTGCAAGCACCATATTAAAACTAACTGAAAGATACATTATGTCATCAAAGTCTACAAGTGCATCTTTGTTTACCATAAGGAGACACTGTAATTTTGTTTAACACAGCGTTCTCATCAGCTATGAGAATATGAGACACTGTAATTTTGTTTAACACAGCATTCTCATCAGCTATGATATAAAGTTCTAATTTATGTATTTTTTTTTTTACAGCCACAGATAAGCAGATAAAATGCAGGTGAACAGTTTCACTAGGAATAGAACATTCAAGAAAAATTCATTGGGTTTTTAGGAAGATTTAATGAACATTAGGAATTTGGGTCATTTATTTATTTTTTCTAACATACAAATCCTCATGAAAGTCGATTTTATAGGCTTATTTTCTTTTCTCATTGCAATTTGTTTCATACTCACATTAAAAATTGTCTCCTGAAATATTTGAGACAGGTTTGTGTCCCCACCTTCCTTGGACAATACCAATTCTTTTTTGTGCTAAGATCTTGGAAGAGCTTTGGAAGTGAGAACTTCTTGTTATTTTCTTGGTTCCTCTACTTGACTCTTCACTTTCTTTACCATTTTTTATCATCTTTAGAGAAAGATTGCATTTATTTTGTAATAACCCACTACTTATAGCAATTAGACATCTCTACCAACTTATCTTTTAAGCTTTACCTTTTTCTCAACATGACAAAAAACTGTTATCTTGTCTGATGGTTTCCTGACCAGTTTCCAGCTTGCTCTTTTTATCCTCTCTGCTGCCATTTCCCCAGTTTTCTTCTACATCTCTGCTGAAAAGTAACTTAGAAATAGGCTGATTTTGGAGGTCCCTGAAGAGACTCGAGATTCTTCGGCAAGGTTACGCTGAGAAGAGCCTGCCATCATGCCCTCATGTGGCTGCCTCTTCAATTTGTATGGTCATGAATTACCCAGGAAAGGATTAACTCAAAGCTGGTGACTGGCAAATGATGATCCCCTGATTGCAGTGGGTACTTAGATGCTGGATGATGACCCAAGTATATATGCTGTTTCTTTTTGTTTCAAAGTAACTTTACTTGAGAGAAAAAGTAGTACACTTTTGTGAAGGAAGCTGCCAACGATCTCTCAAAGAAACGTGCACAGGAGACAAAAATTCCATTATTCTATGGAGTGGTGCTGACGACCCAGAATGTTGTTCAGAATAGAGTTCTAAGTACAAATGTGGACGTGATGTTAAAAATAAATACAAAAAGTGCGAAATGTACAGGCTGAGAAGAGTTTAACTTAATGTTCGTGTACCATGAGTTTTAGGTGACATCTTCATTGTTGACAGAATACTACCACAATAGCTATACAGGTAGCCATAATTTTAAGTTCAGAAGCTCATTCAGTGCATTCTGGACCTGCGAAAACTGAAGCAATGTCACCCATTCACTTAGGCCATGTGGTAGTGCTGGGATTAGAGGGCGTGTCTCTTGTCCCTGTGTGTTGCTTTCCTCAGAGTCCCTTTTTTACATGTAGAAAAGCATGTACTGTTTCTCCTTGCCTCGTTTCTCTTTGGTATGTATCTAAATTCTCAAAGGATGAGCCCAGTGCTGATCTAGCATCTTCCAAAGTGATGTCTTCGATAGTCTATACGGGGTAGCAACTAGAAATGATGGTGTTAAAGGAAGACAGGCGCGGATTTTAGTCTATCTCTTATCTATGCTACGTTCCTGGCCATGGGACCCTGAGTGAAGCTCGGTTCACTCTTGTATTTCACTCGTCACATCTGTAGAGTGTGCAGCCAGCAAGAACGACCCAGGGCTCAAAACGAGCATGAGTTAAATACAATTCACATGCAGTTAATGTGTTAATTTTATTCTTATGTTAAACATTTTTATGTGTTTATGTACCAGGCTGCCTCAGAGTTGCTCGTGTTCCCTCTTCTAATGCCTTTAAGAGTTCTCAGTGTGTTGCCCGCCCGTACCGTGTCACTCAGTATGACTGTTGTTACAGTTATGTTTCCTGTTACCTTGCGACATGAATTGTTTCCTAAATCGATATTCATGAATTGTTTCCTAAATCGATATTCATTATTATTCAGAATAATAAGAAAAGGTTTGATCGAGATTTTAAAATCTAAAAAAAAATAAAGGAAAACAGATTTTAAAATCTGCCACGAAACCTTAAATTTCCAAAAGGAATCTGTCCAGATGCTACTGCCGAGGAGGTAATATGGATCAAAACCCTCATGAAGAGGTCCTCAGCCCGCATCTCCAAAGAGGTAGGCTGAGAGAGAGGACTGCAAGGTGTCCTAAAGCACCAGACTCAAATGACAGCTCCCTGTCCAACTGCAGAGGCTTCCCTGCATAGGGTGGGGACTATGATGGAAAGAGCCCTCAAACATTATGAGCTCCCTCCCCCGCAGCACATAAACAGAGTGAGGTGGGGAGCAAAACAGAAAGTCTGCCTGCTAAGCCTTGCAATACGCTGCTTCATGAAAGGGCACTTAGTTCCAATGTGGGAAGCTGTGCCAAAAAAGCTGAAGGCAGGCAGGCAGAGCCAAATTAGAACAGAGTAAAACATTTGTCAGACCTTTGTAATTCACACAGCAGCGGATTCCACTCGCCACACAGCAGTGGATTCCACCCGCCGGCAAGCCGTCCAGATGTTGGCCATCTGACTCGTTATAGCTGTGGTCTGTTTTTTCTTTAAAGCCCCCTTTCCTCCTCTGAGTTCCCAGGCACTTGGCATTTCTCTTGAAGTGGAACCTAAGTTGAATAAAGAAGAATTAGTCTTCTTTTCAGTTTTTTGGACAATTTATCTCCCTAAAAGAAATGTTTTAAAACCCACAAAATCCTTAATTAAATTTACATCACAGCAAGGAAATTTCAAGTGATAACTGATAACCTTGGAGCCAAACAGGCTTGCAGGAGGCTCTTGGATCAATCACTTAGTCTGAGCTCAGATCTAATGGGTTTATGCCTCAATTTTTTATCACACTAAAATGGAGATAATTATACCTAACCCATATGATTAAATGAGATAATGTATTTAAAACATTAGCCGTAGCGCTTGGTTCATAGTAAGCGCTCAATAAACACTAACTGTTTTTGTTACTGTTATATTTTAATATCTGTTTTAATCCTGAGGTTATTACTTCCTATGAGTTCTACAGACAGAAGCTTCCAAGACAGACATGATAAAGGTAGAATCATTTTGTATTAACATAGTGGTAACCCTGCCAATTAATCAGTCTTGACTTCAAAAGAAGACACAGCTCTACTTCTGAGATGTACAAAATACCTGAGTGCACACATATGCACCTTAGTGCTGGAACCAGGCACTGGACAAGGAGTCACTCTCGTGTGGTCTGCGTCAGAAGCCAGCTGTTCTACCTGATCAAGGGTTAAACTCACCCATCCTCCAATAAGAGAATGATTGGAAACAACAGGGAAAGCCCTGCAACTAAACTCTCCCTGTTGGTTAGAAGAAGGAGTTAAAGCAAAAAGTTGTGCTGAGAGTTGGAGGCATGGGTGAAAATTAGTTTATGTAGAATCCTAAAATTCTGAGCTTTTTTCATTTTTTAAAAATAATGGTGGACCGTGACCCCGTCTCTACTAAAAATAGAAAAATTAGCCAAGTGTGACAGGTGTCTATAGTTTCAGCTACTTGAGAGGCTGAGGCAGGAGGATCTTTTGAGCTCAAGAGTTTGAGGTTGCTGTGAGCTATGATGCCACAGCACTCTAGACAGGGTGACAGAGTGAGACTCTGTCTCAAATAAAAATAAATGAATTAATAAATAATTGTAGGAACTCACAATACTCAACTATTGCTTAGAATAAACTTTTCCCTCACCAAAGAAAATGGAACTCACTCGAAATGTACCAATGTAACATTACAGTGGATTTAGGGACAGCTAGAGAAGGGACCAGAGATATCCTTTGTGCAGTAAAACCGAATCTCCCCTTTGCTGGTATTAAATGGCAGCATGTTTCAGTGAATACCATAAGGTCTGGCAGCACAAAAAAATAATCTGATTCAGTGACGTGTTTGGCAAAATAACAGCTACAACTGGTTCAGATAGTGGGAAAATAATTAATGTATAACATATAATGCTGAAAACATTTTAATTTGATTACAAAGAATATATTAGCATTTCTTCCCCAATTTTTAAATACATGGGCAAAGAAAAAACTGGGTGGTTTTCACATTCAAATGATCATCAGCATTAATTAGTGCTCTTCTGAAAATCGCTGATTCCTGGGCACTGCTCCCACAAGTGGTGGTTCAGCAGGTCTGCAAGGAGGCCCAGGAGACGATGTAAAACTCTAGGACTCTGTGATGATCACATAGGCTGGGACTCACTCCCTGGACTATCCCGCATTGTCTGCGAAGTAGGTCTTACATCTTTATCCGAACTTTTTGATGCCTTAAACCAAGGTATTGTAAGTTAAGATTTGTGTGTGCTGCTGTAATGAATGAGAATTGAGGTTTCAGTGTCAGAATATTGTTATGCCTATGGCGGAGCACTCGTTTTCCTCCGCTGGTTTGAAATAACTGGAGTTAATCCAGTTAATTCAGTAAATAGTTAGTGAGGTCTTTATATCAGGCACTGTTTTATGTGCTAGTGGCATAAAGTGAATACAACATAAAAAAATCCCTGCTTTCATAGAGCTGACATATTAGTAGGGAGGGACAGAAAAATAAATAAATATATAAAACGTATAGAAAAATAATGCTATGACGAAGTTAAGGGAGAGGGTAAGTGCCAAAACGTGTGAAGGTAGATCATAGGGAAGTTGAAGAATGCCTCTCTGACATGGTATTGTTCAAAGGCATGAAGAAGGTAGGGGAGTCCGCGATACTGGTGCCTGGTGGAAGGAAAGTCTAAGGAAGAGGGAACAGAAAGAGAGTGTATTTGTTTGGCTAATGTAAAATCATTACTGCTATTGAACGGCTGTAAAATCAAACTTGGTAGCCTAAAACATGGAGGTCAACAATCCAAAATAAGTGTCACTGGGTTGAAATTAAGATGTTGGCAGGGCTGTGCTTTTTCTGAAGTCTCCAGAGGAGAATCTGTTCCTTGTCTCCTCTTCCAGGTTCCAGGCTGCTGGAATTCCTGGGTTTATGGGTACAGCACTCCAATGTCCAAGTCTAGCACCCTCACATCTGTCTGTGCTCCATCTTCGTGTCACCCTGCCCCACCGTGTGTGAGTGTATATAAGAGAGAGGGGGGTCTCCATCTATCTACCTGTATTTATTTTTATTTTTTATTAAATCATGGTTGTGTACATAAATGCAATAATGGGGTACAATATGCTGGTTTTATATACAGTTTGAAGCATTTTCATTGAACTGGTTGGCATAGCTTTTATGGCATTTTCTTAGGTATTGTGTACAGACATTATATTCTACATTCAGTAAGTTTCACCTGTACCCTTCTAAGATGCACCGTAGGTGGGAACCCAACAATTACCCTCTCTCCACCCATCCTCCCCTCTCTCCTCCCCTCCCTTGCCCTTTTCCCCATATTCTTGTACTATAATTGGGTTATTGCCTTCATATGAAAGCTATAAATTAGCTTCATAGTAAGGCTGAGTGCATTGGATACTTTTTCTTCCATTCTTGAGATACTTTGCTAAGAAGAATATGTTCCAGCTCCATCCACGTAAACATGAAAGTCTCCATCTTTCTTTAAGACTGCATAATATTCCATGGTGTACATATACCACAATTTATTAATCCATTCATGGGTCGATAAAAAACATATGTGATTGTATTTAAGGCTATGCAAATAATCCAGGATATATCCTTGTTGCAAAATCCTTAATTTAATCACACCTAAAGTGACTTTGCTGTATGAGATGACATTCCGAGGTTCTAGGGATTAGACATGGATCTTTTTTGGTGGCTATTTTGGAGCCCAACACATAAGAATATGCTTGATGTATTTCAAGAACAAGTAAGAAGGCCAGGATGAAAAAGCAGAGAGAAGAAGGAGAGTATGAGAAGACTGAGAGGGAATGGCAAAGAGATCATGTAAGGTCCTCACCATTCTACAAACTTGACCATTTGTGTCACATGAGGCAGAGAGCCACTAGGTGGTTTGAGTGGAGAAGTGACTTGATCTAAAGTTTAGGAACAGAATGATTGTGGCTGCTTAGTTGAGACTTGTCTGTAGGAGTACAAAGACAGGAGAAGGAAGGTCAGTTAGGAGGTTTTAAAAATAATTCAGGCAAGAGATGGTGGTATCTTGGATGAGGCTGGAGAGTTGTATATATTTTGAAGATTTTTGATTTACTGATGGATCATATATGGGGTATGAGCGAAAGAAGTTCAAGATATTTAGCCCGAGAAACTTCAAGGATGGAACTGCCATTAATGGAAATGAGAAAGGATGAGGGGGAGCTGATATGGGGATAGTCAGGAGAAAAGCTTTGCACATGTTAAATCAGAGAAGCCCATTAGGTTACTGAGAGGAAGTTTAAGGGAGAAAAGCAGGCTAAAGGTACAACATTGAGGATAATCAACATGTGCACAGTGTTAAAGACTAGAAGATGGATGATATTCCCAAGATCATGAGGGAAAGTGACACAAAGAAAGCACATTCCATGGTTGGAAGGTGCAAAAGAGAAGGAACCAGCAAGTGAGACTGAAAAGGAGCCACAGGGGTGATAGAAGAAAAAGAAGAGAGTGGTGTTCAGGCAGAAAAATGAACAAAAGGTTTTAAGAAGGAAGTGATAACTGAGTTAAATGCTTCTCATAAGTGAAGTAAGATGAGAGCCTGAGTGTTGTGATTCTAAAAGAGAAATAGAGAACCAGCAGTGGGGAGATGGAGAGACCAGATAAGATTTTTAAGAATTTGCTATAAAGGGAAGAGAAGATACATAGATGTCATTGGGATTCTTGACTTTTTTTTTTTTTTTAAGATATTTATTGCTGAAAGGAACGATCTAGTACAGCAGGAAAAATGGATGATGCAGGAAAGGAAAAGAAAGAATGGAATCTTGTGAAGAAGTGGATGGGTTTGGCTTCTCCAGGCAGGACAGTTCATCTCCAGTAGGACGAGGACACAGACGGTGATTGGTGGCAGACCAGACTGTGCAGGAGTCCTCCCGGGGCTTTCCTAGTTTCTCTGAAATAGGAAAGAGGTTACCAGTTGGGAGTGAGTATAGGAGAGTGGGGCTGGAGGTTTGAGGGAAGAGAAGATATGAAATAATTATCTGGGTGAGAGTTAATGTGCTGGCGGACATTAGACTATGTCAAGCCTTTTCCAAAATGGAGCTTAAGTTATTCATTCTTTACCCATTTTCAATGCAAGAACTCCAGATTCACCCAAAATGTAAACATCCTGTTATGGGCATGATCATGTCCAATTTCATTTTTAACCTTGGGTTCCTCAATCCCACATTCACACCAGGCCTTGTCTCTACCAAAGTCTGTAACGTCTTCATCATCTCAATTTTGGAGATGGAGTGAGTGACAGCAGTATTATGGACCTACAAGAGGTTCATGGTCTTGAATTTGAAGTCAGATGAACCAGTGTGGCTGTTTTTCGGGCACCTCCCGCACCAGGAACACAAGTGTGGAGTTAACAGAGAGGTAAATTGAACTAGAAAGCCAGCTACCTAACTTAAGAGAACGGCAGAGAGTTGAGAGTGAATAGAAGGAAATATTGATAATGACTGACAACTAAAGCTAGACAGGAGGGAAGTGAGGACATGAGAGGAAGAGGTCACTTTGGAAAGATGGGTTTGATGGATTGCAGGTGTGGAGCTGTGGAAAGATGTGTAATCAGTATTGTAGAGGGATGTGATAGATTGATTGCAAAAAATGGCCCTAAGTTGTAATCTCTCCTTGTATCTATGCCTCTTCTCCCACTCAGAGTGAGGTTCATTCTTCTAGCCTCTTGAATCTAGGTTTGCTTTATGACTTTCCTTTGTTGGTGGAATGTGGTTCAAGTGACAGAGTGTCATCTCAGTGCATAAGGCCTTAAGCACTTCTTATTCTTTGGGGCCTCTGGCTCTGCCACTAGAAAAAGCCTGGGAAATACAAAATCATATGAGACAAGGCCAAGTCACTCCAACTGCAGACAACCTGCAATCTATTTGTTGACTGATCGAAAATAAGCAAGGCTCCATGAGTTCAGTTAATCCCAGCCCAGTTCAGCAGAATTTTTCAACTAACCCATAGATTTATAATAAATCTTAAAGAACTGTCATCCTAAGCCAATGAACTTTGGGGTTATATAGTTACAAAGTAACATCTAACTAACTAAAATAAGAAGTAGAAAGATAGACTGTAGTGATTAGTAAATTACAACCTTGGTAACTGAGATGATGAAGGAGGTACAGTCTTTGGTAGAGACAAGGCCTGGTGTGAGTGTGGATTGAGAGAGTCAAAGGTTAAATGTGAAATTGGATATGATCATGCACATTATAGTATGTGTTTATATTTTGGATGAATTTGGAGTTCCTGTATTGAAAATGGGTTAAGAATGAGTAACTTAAGCTTGATTTTAGAAAAACCTTGACATATTCTAAGTCAAATGTAGAACATAAAGCCATAGTCAGTACGTGGTATCACTATTCATCCAGTTATGTAATCCCTAATCCTTTTTTGTTGTTGTTATTGAATCATAGCTGTGTATATTAGTGTAATCAAGGGGTACAATGTGCTGGTTTCATATACAATCTGAAATATTTTCATCAAACTGTTTAACATAGCCTTCATGGCATTTTCTTAGTTATTGTATGAAGACATTTGCATTCTGCATATAGTAAGGTTCGCCTGTACCCTTCTAAAATGCACCATAGGTGTGGCCCCACCAATTACCCTCCCTCCACCCCAACCTCATCCCTCCCCTCCCTTGCTCCTTTCCCTATATTCTTCTGCTATAGTTGGATTGTAGACTTCATTTGAAAGCTATAAATTAGCTTTGTAGTAGGGCTGAGTACATTGGATACTTTTTCTTCCATTCTTGAGATACTTTGCTAAGAAGAATGTGTTCCAGTGCCATCCATGTAAACATGAAAGAGGTAAAGTCTCCATCTTTCTTTAA
>CAUYON010015042.1:0-50639 GCA_963573935.1 Arctocebus calabarensis
GAACACTAAAGGTCCTGGTAGAGAGAGAGAACTCAAGTGGGGAGAGAAAAGCTCTCTCCATTTCTCTCCTGGTCTTTCCCTGTCTCCCTCTTTAGGCTTTTAGTCTCGGGGTATATATAGGTGTATGGGTTCCTTGGCCAGGAAACAAATGAACATAGTCCCTTTTGCTGGGGGCGGAGTGAATGAATGTATCAATGAACAAACAGTCCATTCATGGAATTGAGGCCTAGGAAATATCTTTTAACATCCAAGATCACTGCCATGTTTTTCTTGTCTTTTGAAAAACCTACGCCATGTAGCCTAAACTTTCCAGAAGTCTAAATAACATAGATTGCACACTCATTGTACAGTTCACTATGTCCCTCTTTCCTATATGTTTTCTACAAATTGTGGCTGGATCCAAAGTCTTGATCAGACTAAGGCTGTGTCCCCTTAGCGAGGCTACACGTATGTTGAGCCTCTTCATTAGGAGGGGAGAAATGGCTACTTGTCTCTTTCTGTGGTATTAATAACTATTGATCTGTAATGCCTAGATCAGTAGATTGGGTAGAGTTTCAAAATGGTGATATTCTAATTTCATCACTTTTTCCCTCTTAAATGGAATGTTTTTATACAGAGGTGCTTTCCTTCACCTGCTATTTTTACCCAGTGATAGAGCTCTTATGGGAAAAGAAGGATAAATGCCTCACTCTTTCCCTTTATCGGTTTACAAGATAAAGGAAGACCTAGAAGTTGACCAATCAGTTTTATAAAAACTATTAAAAACTCATGGACTCAAATATGTTTCATAGGTTTTAATTCATTGCAATTGTTATTCTCATTGAAGCAAAAACTGTGCTATCTCTGGCAAGTGGGAGCCTATTCAGGTTGGCTGATGAATCCTTTTGATATGGCCTTAGAGGTCTTTGATAACTTTCTTGCCACCTGCTATGACAATATATTCCAGGTTTATTTGCCCTTTTTCTGTCCCAGACCTGGGATCAGCCATAGGAAATAACATTTTAAAGACCATTAGGAAAGTTCACAGTTTCTCGACTTTTAAGAGTAAAGAGCTGGGATGAATATATGTATGAAAATATATACATTTCCTTTTTGTTTACATGTATGTATTTGAGATGTAAAATGCCTTATTAGTCAATGTTTCTAATTTAAATACAGGTCTTTGAGGTCCTCTTATAAATTCCAAGTGTATCTCCTCTCTTCCACTCTGAAAATCCTGATGAAATCCTCAGAACTACGGGATCACTTAATTCCTTCATTTTACAATATACATCTAATGGCCTCAAACACAAATACTACAACTACAATGTGGTTACTAAAAATAGTTAAATAATTTCTTACATGTGCTCCCTTTAAAACATGTTTGTATCTTATCTACATGGTCACAGCATATACAGGGCTGTACATACTATACACTTCCCTTTTTAACCTCATTAGTTTTAGATCTATAAGTATCTATTTGCTCAATGTTCACCACCAGTCTTTTTTTTTTTTGTAGAGACAGAGTGTCACTTTATCATCCTTGGTAGAGTGCTGTGGATTCACAGCTCACAGCAACCTCCAGTTCTTGGGCTTAGGCGATTCTCTTGCCTCGGCCTCCCGAGTAGCTAGGACTATAGGCGCCTGCCACAACGCCCAGCTAATTTTTGATGCAGTTCGGCCGGGCCAGGTTTGAACCTGCCACCCTCAGTATATGGGGCCGGCGCCCTACTCACTGAGCCACAGGCGCCGCCCAATGCCTGGCCATTTTTTGGTCACAGTCGTCATTATTGTTTGGCGAGTCCTGGGGGCTGGATTCGAACCCGCCAGCCCAGGTGTACGTGGCTGATGCCTTAGCCCATTGAGCCACAGGTGCTGAGCCTCACCACCAGTTTTTACGTATAGCTTTTTTTTTTCTCCAGTTCAGCTGAGGCCAGGTTTGAACCCACCACCCTCAGTATATGGGGTTGGTACCCTACTCACTGAGCCACAGGCGCCACCCTCACATATAGCTTATTGTTTCCTGGGCTCACCTTCCTGAAATGCTTTTGTTGTCATTAAGGATATTATTCTTCTCATCTTCATTTTTCATTTTTCATAGGATAACTCTGAATGGACTTGACCTGGAATAGTGCTTGCTGTTCATTTTTACATAAACTTGTTTTATTCTGAATCACAGTAGGAGGCAAGATTCAGAATAGCTTTTCTAACTTCTGATTCTCCTCTTCTGCATTTGTGTGGTTGTTCTTTTCTTCAAAAGGCACAAAAACACAGCAGCTCAACTCTCCAAATTCTTTCAGTGTTATTTCCTATCCTAGTTTATCTAGTATTTCTCTTTTCTTTTTCTCTATTGTCCACATCCTGCTCAATTTTGATCCCATTCCCAGATGTTTGTCCTCAGTACAAGTTTCTGTCCAGGACAGGAGACAGAGTTTGAGTTATTGTCCACTTTCTTTTGTCTGTTTTTAAGTGGAGATTTGGAGAGACTCAATGACTATTCTACAATGCTATAGTACCACCATTTCCTTCTCATATTTTAAAATATCTCTTCACCATTTGCCAAGAGAAAATAAGATTAAAAAATTTAAACATTCATAATGAATTTCCTCGAATGCAATAGGAGAGGGGAGAAAGATATCTCTTGTTCTAAAGCTCCTCTGCCCAGAAGAACCATCTATGATGGCGGAAATCTATACCTACATTGCCTGGTAGGTGTGGTTACTGAGCACTAGAACATGGCTAGTACAATAGAGAAGATGGAGTTTAGATTTGATTTAATTAATCTAAATCTAGGTTTAAACACACACCATTAAATGACAAATGGTCATTATATTGGACAGTGTTGTGGTAAAGAAATCTGAGGGTTTTTTTTTTTTTTCCAGTTTTTGGCTGGGGCTTGATTTGAACCCACCACCTCCGGCATATGGGGCCAGCGCCCTATTCCTTTGAGCCACAGATGCCACCCGGAAATCTGAGTATTTTTACTCATAGACTTTTTCCATGAGTACTATATCCATGAGAAGGGATACAGTTCAAGAATAATGCTCCCAAGGAGATTACCCTCTCTAGATTCTCTAGTAGGAATCTATCAAGAGTTAGCAAGTCTCTGTATTCAGACTGAGAAACAGCCTCTGCTCTTTCAGTGTGGGGCTACACCAACCTTAAATCAAACACTCCTCAGTTTTTAGTGATACGTAGAGATGCATGAACTATAATTTCCTCCAACCTCGAAAATGTTCATGTTTTTGATTTTTCCAAACAGTTTTCTTTTCCATAAGCAATATAAGGAAAAGTGTGGTTTTATTCACCATATGCAGTAAATGTTCAAAAATATTCATCAACTCAATGAACGAGTCAACAAGCTACCATGTGATGCATGGGCCAAATCTGGCTTGCTGCCTGTTTTTTGTATGGCCTCTTAGCAAAGAGTGGCTGTTATATTTTTAAATGGCTTGGAGAAACAGCAATATAATATTAATGACTTTTCAAAGGTCAATGTCCATAAATAAAGTTTTATTAGAATACAGTCATCTTTACTTAGTATTATTTATGACTGCTTTCACCCCACCCAGGTAGAGCTGAGACTTGTAACAGAGATCATATGGCCTGCAAAGCCTAAAACATTTACTATCTGGCCCTTTAGGCAAAATTTGCAAGCTTCTGAATTAGTCGATTAAAGTTCTTTATTTTTCCTAGAGAAACTCGACTGTGTTCACATTTTAGAAGAAATTGAACATTTTAGGAAGCTTCTTCCTAACTGTAGCCAGAGAAAATTACATTCCATACCCAAATATACACAGCTGGGGCTTGGGAAAAAAGCAAGAGTCTTAATGGAGTTATTAAGGTTGCATCATAAGAAATAAAATTCTCCACAGAATTTTTTTTAAGCTCATGCAACTTGAGGGAAACAGAATTTAAGACCCTGTTTATTATTTGATTTCACAAAAATGCCTGGCGTGAAAGCAATTACCCATTCCAAACGCTTCGACAGAGAAAATGTTCACTTGCTCTTCTCAGATTCGGGGAGAGGAAGGCAGACATTAGCCAGCAAGGTCATAAATCTTTGAGAAATCGGAACCAGCATCTTCTGAACGTTTTAGGACTTAATGAGAGAACTGAACATCAACCATCAAGAAATGAATTGGGGAGCTGTTTTGTTTTTTGAAAACATCTGGAGTCTTTCTTGCAGGGGAGAAACAAACATCATCCTTTTAAAGAGCAGGAAAGATCTTAATTTCACGCTTGACCCTTACACAGCTTTTTGCCAAGAGCATAATTTAATGGATCCAGCTTGGATATCAATAGCCTATTCATGAATATTCCTAGTAATATAAAATGTGAGGAGATAGGGAAATAGATCAACATGTCCCTAATAATTACAATTATTCTCTGTCTTTTTGGAGAAAGAATAAGTCATATCATAACAAATGCTAAACCGTGTCCCTAAAATGATCCTAAAACTTAATAAGCTACATCAGTAAAGATGATAGTAAATAGTTAAATAGAACCATCTATAACACAAATGAAGATAGTAATGGAAACTCTGGCATTTGGTATTATTTTTAAAGATTATAGCACAGTGAGAACACTGTAATATTTCAAGTTGGCCACATGTCCAGAGAGTGTATTAGACATTGCCCAAGATGGAGTTGACTTAGAATTCACATTTCCTTGTTGCAGAAAGTTAAAGAACCACTTCTTTTCTTCTTGTTTACTTTGCACCTTGGGAAAGGACCACCACATAATTTGCAAAAACCTTTCTAGAAGCAGAATGACAGTCCAGGGACAAACCATACTCAAGGCAGACAAGTAAGAACTAGAGACGTCACAAGCGATGCATTTGCCGTGAACGACTATCACAGCTTGGCTTATTAGGATGAAACAGATCCATAAAGGAATCATCAGAAAACCATGAGAAGTGCCATGGTAGGACACTTTACGCTCGTGCTCTGGATCAGGGGACATGGAGTAGAATTGTGGTTCTGCCTCTAACAAGTTATGCCATCTTGGGCAAGCAACTTAACCTTCTCCATGATATTAAGGTGATGATGGTATCTTTCTCTCAGGGTTGCATGAGAGTTAAAGAGATCATGCTCACAGAAGCTGAGCACCAGGACTGCCATCAATAAACATTTATGACAACCAGGATGATGCCAACAGTACAAATTGCCATCATTGCCTACTATGTGAATCAAGTCAGTAGGTGAGCTGGTCTTGCTTACAAAGTGGAGACCCCTTAACACACATCCCTTAAAACATTACAAATGAAGAATTGAAGAAGAATTTGAGAAAGAAATTGTCTTCTGGAGTGTAAAGCTTATTTTCAGACAAAGACAAAGGAGGGGGTCTCCTGAGAATTTGGACTTGCTCTACACACAGCAGAAAGGCTGGGGTGTCTGCCGTTCTTTTCTCCCCTCTCTTTGAGGACACACAAAAGTGACCCCTGAGGTCACATCTACACCACATCTCCCAGCTCCTCCCTGGCCACTCAGCGAGATCTGTGATGGGCCCCAAGCCCACCCTGGGCAGACCCGATCCCCTTCCTGGGATAAACATGTTTCAGGCCCAGATGCCATGCTGTCTCAAGGCATTTCATGACATTCACCAGTAATTTCCAAATAAAATTAATATAGATTTAGAACTTTAAAAATAAATACATATAATGAAATGTTCTTAGGCATAAGAAGAGATTACAACATTAAGTCGGAGATATAGGGTCCCAAATCTAGCAATGATAGACTCTGGGCTGCTGCAGGCACTCTAGGGCTATGAGAGGTAAGACAAGGTGGCTGAGGACAGCAGAGAAGGCATGAAGCTCTTTGTCATCAGGACTGACCTGCCCAGTACAGAGGAAAGGTGAGGGCTGGAAATTCTACAGATAGATGTTTTCATTTACTGGTGCTAGAGCCCTTTGCTTACCCTGTGAGGTAGCTGGGAATGGCTTTGGAGAAGCCACATCTTTGCTTTTCTTACGTTTCTTGTCTAAGAGACATTTACTTATTTTTGTTTTTTGGTTTCTTTCTTTTTTGTAGAGACAGTTTCACTTTATGGCCCTCGGTAGAGTGCCATGGCATCACACAGCTCATAGCAACCTCCAACTCCTGGGCTTAGTTGATTCCCTTGCCTCAGCCTCCCAAGTAGCTGGGACTACAGGTGTCTGCCACAACACCTAGCTATTTTTTTGTTGCAGTTTGGCCGGGGCCAAGTTTGAACTCGCCACCCTTGGTATATGGGGCTGGCGCCCTACCCAGTGAGCCACAGGCACTGCCCTTTTTGGTTCCTTTTTTTATTAGTCTCTGGTCAGGCCACAAAATAGGGACTTCTTTTAAAAATTTTAAGAAATGAGAAATGGAATGTTCATTTTTGACCAAGAAATAACAGAGATTAAATAGAAACTATAAAAACCAGTAAAGGGTCAGCTTTCTGCTATATTGCCTTTTAATTATATATTTTTTTCTTTCTTCCTCTTAAAGAGTTACAGGAATTCAGATCAGGAGCAAAAGATGATGCTGAGTGCTAAGCAGTCTAGTTCCTTATCTCAGATTTGTGGAACCAATGTCCTGCTCTCTTTTTAAAAAAAATTCCAGATTGATATAAGGGTACAACTGATTAGGTTACATTGTTTGTGTTTGTTGGGTAGAGTTCAAGTTGTAGTTTAGCCTTTCCTCTTACAGACACGTCCTACACCACAGAGGCCAACCCATGTGCAATGCAGCGTGTAGCCTGGAGGCACTTGCCAGAATGGGCCATCTTTGTGCCCCTTCTTCTCTTTCCCTGAGTCATGACTGAAATTTTATATTTTCACTCCCTTCAGCTCTCTCAATGGGCCAGTGACCTTGTTATGTCATCAGCATCATGACCAAAGGCATGATTTCACCCTGGTCCCTGTGCAATCTAAAGAAAAAGGCTCTGTGCCTCCTACTCACTAAGGGAGCTCATTGCTTATGAAGATTGATGTAAGTAGAATGTGAGGGGTGAGACTGGGGGAAGGAAAGACTGAACGTTTATTAAACACTCATAAATTCACAAAGCTAAAAATGTCTCGGAGAAATATTCAGGTCTATCCATAAACACATGAAGACCACTTGACTATCTAAAAGAGGCAGAGAGTGCCCACATGCCAAATTATTACCAAGTAACTTACTGTCAAGTTTATCCAAGACTCAATCCACTGGAAAGATATGTGGAAATTATTTGATGATGAGTATTACAGAATAAAAGAGCTGAGAAAAACTGAGGTTTTGTTTCCCACTTACACAAATTCATAACATAGCTTTCCCTCAAGGCTCTCACAACCACAATTAAGTAATAACTATGTTCATTAGTCTTTGTTTTAAAAAAAAATTAGTCTTACTCTGTTGCCCTGGGTAAAATGCCATGGGATTAGCCTAGCTCACAGCAAGCTCAAACTCTTAGACTCCAGAGATTCTCTTGCCTCAGCCTCCCAAGTAGCTGAGACTACAGGTGCCTGCCACAATGCCTGGTTAATTTTTTTTTTTCTATTTTTAATATAGATAGGGTCTTGCTCTTGTTCAGGCTTGTCTCGAACTCCAGAGCTAAAGAAATCTTCCCATTTCAGCTTCCCAGAGTGCTAGGTTATATTATAACAAATACCAGTAAAAGATTATAGGTACAAGCCACCACACTTGGCTGTGTTCTTAGTGTTTAAGTTAATACAAGTTAAAACCATAATGAGATACCAAAACATACCATAGCTATTAGCATGGCGAAAGTTAAATTGGCTGACCACACCAAGTGTTGGCAAAAATGTTGGGGAAACAGAACTTTCATAGGGGTACAAAACAGTATGATCACTTTGAAAAACAGATAGCTTCTTAAAAGTTAAACAGACAAATATCATGTAATGTAGTCATCCTACTTGTATTTACCTAGGAGAAAGCATATAGCTATAAAAATATTTGTATGTGAATATTCACAGCAAGTTCATTTAGAATAGCCAAAAAAACTGAAAATAAACCAAATGTTCAGGAAAGGTAAAAGAATAAATAAAATGTAGTATTAAATTCATACAATGGAATACTATTTAGCAGTAAGAAGAATGAATTATTGATGTCTTCAACAACATTGGTGAAGCTCAAAATAACTATGTTGAATGAAAGGAGCCAGACAAAAAGAATCCCTACTGTTTAATTCAATTTATGTAAAGTCCTAAAAATGCAAACTAGTCTATAATGACAAAAACAAGATGAGTGTTTACGGGACAGGGAAGTGGAAAGAGGCAAATGGAAAGGATGATAAAGGAACAAGAAGAATCCTGTGGAGGTCATGGATATGTCCACTATCTTGACCGTGATGATGGTGCCACAGGTGTCAAATTTGAGCAAACAGAGCCCTTTAAATATGTGCAGCATATCGTATGTTAAGTATAATTCAGTGAAGCTGTTCCTTATAAAATAACTGTGCGATCATGTCCCGTGTTGGTCTCTCTCACAGACCTAAGCTCTTTGTGCTACCATCACTGCTGTCTATTTATAGAACTCTTTTCATCTTATCAAATAGAAAATTGTGCCCAAGAAACAACTCCCCTGACTTTCCCGCTGCCCTTGGCACCCACCATTCTACTTTCTGTCTCTGTGACTTTGACTACTCTAAATTCTTCATAGAAGTTGGACCTCATAATTTTAAGTGCCACATTTATTGTCACTATGCTGTGTACCATTTCCTTTAAAAAGCAGGACGATTCATGTCTCCCTTGGGGAGACCACAAGTATATTGCTACTGGATGAATGAAGGAAATAGTAATCCCAGAGTTATGCTACTGGGATCCTTGGACTCAGGAACAGATTTTGAGGGACCCAGATTCAAAAAGTTCTGAATCTCAAAAACTTAACAAGAAGCAAAGATAATGAACCCTGGGAAACTCACACAGGCGACTCAAGTAATTATAAAACAACTTGTCTCAAAGAATGAATGTGAGAAATTTGTCTACAGACACTTTTAAAAATAACAGTTCTCATCTCTAACTTATATACCTAAAACCTAAATGGAGTGAATGCATATTTAATTTTTCCTTGATATGAGATTGAGTCACCAGGCATGATTTTACTTCTGACTTTGATGATTACAGAATTCATCCTTTAAATATTCTTTAAAAGGCTTAAGAACAGGATTATGGCTTTTTTCGAGACAGTCTCACTTTGTCACCCTTGGTAGAGTGCTGTGGCATCACAGCTCACAGCAACCTCAAACTCTTGGGCTTAAGTGATGCTCTTGCCTCAGCTTCCCAAGTAGCTGGGACTACAGGTGCCTGCCACAACGCCTGGCTATTTTTGGTTTTAGTTGTCATTGTTGTTTGGCAGACCCGGGCTGGGTTCAAAATGCTAAGCTCTAGGCACCAAGCCAGGATTATGACTTTCATCCATAGAGTAGAATAAAGGCATACAAACCACAGTGATATTTGTATTAAAGACGAAAAAAACCCAAGGTAATAGCAAGGAAATAATACCGAATAAAGACTCTCCTCACGAAAAAAAACAACAACCCTGAAAGCTGGAATAAGAGATAAAAAAAAACCTAAATGGAAATAAGAAATCTAGCTTGGACATACATACCCAATGCCTTCCCTCACCCCCTCCTTCCTAAATTAAATGAATGAGGATAGTAAACATTGGGGGCTAAGGGTGGGCTTGAGACATAGAGAAATGTATGAAAGGCAAGAAATTCCAGTGGGCTCTACAGCTGGTGAGCCTGCCTGGGAGCCCTGAATTGGCGTGGACAAAGTCCAGACAGGGCAGGGAAATTCCCTCCAAGAACACCAAATTCCTTCTAGCTTGCATCTCACCTCACAAATTTTGGAGATAGTAAACAAAGCTTTGTTAAAAAACAATCCTGTGCCACATCTGGGAAACCAGGAAGAGAACATGTCATCGCTTTGCCAGAAGTTTTCAAATTAGCATCAGAAGGAAAGGCTCATCTGTAAAGTTAAAATCAAATGGAAAATTGCAGGTGAATGTACCAGTGTGTTTTTCCAGGGGCAGGTTCCACAACTGTGATCAGCTCTGCCCTAGCATAGCCCTGGCATTGAGAGCATACACTTTATGTTCAGAGTCTCCAAATTCTGGGCAAGGACAAGTTTTGTGAAGTTTTGTGAAGTCCAAGGCACATATGATATTGAACTCTCTTTAAGAAGAACCAAAAAAAAAAAAAAAATGGTTATAGAGTTTATTTCGAGTGAGTAAAAAAATTATAAAAAATTTCAATTTGATAAGTACAGTGAAAATATCCATAAAATAGTAGGATAATTTCATTGCTAATAACTTCCTGGCTTTTACATTTTTTCCTCCTTTTTTCCACTACTCTTTAATCTATTTTTGTAACATTTTTGGATAAAGTAAACTAGAAAGCTAATTCAGCCTTTGCTTTAGCATGGTTGAAAAACATGTTTTTCATTTGTTGATAACTTAGAAATACTTCTTTTCCCTTCACAACTTGTTATTAGTAGTGTCATGCAATTTTTAGGATTGTTGTTAGATTTAGGCAAACTCTATCATGGCATTTTCAAATTTAAGATAGGACGCTTGGAAGTGTTTCCCACAGATGAGCCTCATAGGTCCACACAGTTGAAACCCTGTTTCATCTCTTCTTACAGAATCCTGGTCCAAAAAATACCCGTGAAAACATGTCATGACTCCAGGGGAGTTGGTATAGTGACTGGTGGGGGGGGATGTTCTAGGAAGTCATTCTTACATCCAGGGTGCAAGCAATAATGTGACCCTATGCAGAAGTGACAGACTGCAAACTGAGAATGAATATTCCACTAACAAAACCAAACGTTATCCAGCCCACCATCCTCTTAGCTACATCCTGAATATGCCTCCAGCCACTCCAACAGCAGACCAGTAAGAGTGAGGCAGGGGGGATGGGAAGTTGGAGTGGAAAGAGACAGTGGTGTCACTTTTGCAAATTTTACAAAAATACATGACAACATGACCATATTCCACAATTTTATGAGCTGTATGTACAAGAGCAGGACCCTAAACTTAAGCTCCATCAGCTTGACAGCGAATCTACTCCTGAGTACGTTCAAATCCTGCCTCTGCCTCTTATTAGGGCCTTGTGCAAATTACTCACTCACTGGGTCACCATATCGGTAAAATGGGGAATACCTACCTCCCCCAAAAAGGGTTATTATGAGGATTACAGGAGACAGCACACATGAAGGGCTGAATCAGATTAACATGACCTGCTGTGATAAACAAACTCCAACATTAATGTCAAGAAAGCAGAGGTTTATCTTCCACACACAGCCCAGTGAGAGTGCACAGTGAACAGGGGGCATCACTCCATGTGGCAATTACGTGCCCAATTTCCTCCTGTGCTATGACCCCTCCTTCCCCTGATAGCTCGCTTTTCACAGGAAAAGTTTGTCAATCTCTGCTCATTAAATAACAGTTGGAGATCCCAATCCCTGAGCATGGCCTCTGTGCCAGATGTAATATTATCTCATTTATTCTTCACAATACTGTAAGGTACATATATGGCTCCTACTTTGTAGAGGAGGAGAATGAGGTTCAGAGAGAACCTATGACTTCCCTGAGCTTATGCGGGCAGTGTGTAGATTCCATGGGACTCTAAAGTCCCAATGATCTCCCCATCAGGCCACGTTGCCACTGAAGGGGACCACGTAGCTTGAGTGCTAAGGTCAGGAGGGGTGGAAAGGAAGAAAAGCCTCCCAATGTCCGTGGTGCTTTCTGTGTAGGTACCTCCTGTCTCTGTGGCCGGGCAATAATGGAAAGCTCCTTGCTAGATAGGTGTGGTTGCCCCTGCACAAGTTACCCACCTGCCTATTAGCAGCCCTGATTGTCGGTAAATAATTTTTAAAAGTTATTATTAAAAGTTAAAAGTTATTATTTAAAAAAAATAATTTTTAAAGTGAGGTTTCAAACTGTGTCCAGGCAGGAGTCTAGTACTCAAGTATAAAGAGTTTGATTATAAGTGCTTCTCAATGATTTTAGCATTTGTGATGGTTGTAAAAGTTTACATTTTCCAAACAGTGAAAATTGATTGCTTTTATAAACCTAGGCTCCTCTGAAGTCCCCAAAGGTAAAAGCACCCAGAAAAAGAAGCCCATGTTGGCGTGACCAGAAGGGACAGTGACTATGCACAGCTGTGAAGGATGGTTTCTAGTGCCTGTCCTTGGAGAGAAAGTCCCCGCTGTCCCTACGCTAGTAGGGGCTAACCGCAGCTTTTCAGATCTCTAACTCTTTGGCGAAGGAATCCCACCATCCAAAGAATGGCCTCCTTCCCCTTCCTTCCTCCTCCCTCCAAACTGCTGTTGGAGATCTAGAGTGACCAAAGTCACTGTGGGGTGTGCCATTTCTCTCTACATCATCAGGCTTTCCTTCACTGTAACCACATCTGTTTTCATGGAGAGTCATTGAGGGGAATAGTAAACCATTAGCTGAAGGCACGTGGACAGGCACAAATGCTCTTGAAAAGTTTCACCCTAGAATTCACCCCAAACCATCTTCTGCCTTGGGGTCCTCAATGAGAGAGCCTTTGGCAGAGCAGGAGCTGGGGGTCAAGGTTTGAGTTCTGGGGTGATGGTTGGGGCACCACCTAATTGGTACAGAGGTTGGTACCTAACACATGAAATCCCTGTAGTAATCCCATAGCTTGTCTGATCATCAGTGGGATGTTCTCTAGATATAAAAAATGTTTTGTCAACAGAAAAAAAAAAAACCCTCTAAAATATTTTAAAGAGGTTTATTGTGAGTCAATACGAGTGACCTCAGCCCAGGAAAACACAGTCTCAAGACATCCTGAGAAAGTGTGCCTGAGGTGGTCAGATAACAGTTTAGTTTGTACATTTTAGGGAGGCTGGGATCACAGGGAATGCCATAAATCAATAACAGGAGGAATACATTGGTGTGGCCTAGAAAAGGATATCTCAGAGTGGAGACTTACAAGTCATTCGTGAGTTTAGGGACTCCTTAGTTGAAACTTGGCTAAAAGAGTTAAGATTTGTCTAAAAACTTTGATACCATAGAAAGGATGCTTAAGTTAAGATAATGGGGTCTATTATCTGTCACACGATGCCATGCTAGAGTCAGGTTGGAAAGCCACAGTATATTTGTGTCAAAAGGACCCATTTATCAAGATTCATGTCTTGTAGGTGTGACTTAATCCTTGTCTTGCATGACATTTGGTCTTGTTTATAATTTGTTATGTTACTGTCACAAAGAACCTGTGCAGTCTTATGATCTCCATTTTAACATTAATACAGGTCCATTATTGTGTCCAAATTCCAAAAGGGAGGGGGTATAATGAGATGTGTCATGAAGTCTCATCCAGTTATGGCCTAACCCTAACTCAGTCTTTAAGGCTTCTCCGGGGTCCTCTTAGCCAAGAGGAGGTCTAGTTAGTTGGTCAGGTAGCTTAGAATTTTCAGTTGACACTTGGAAGTGTCACATCAGGTTAATTTTCTATGCTGCTGTAAAACCACATAGAGGTAGATTAAACCTCTATTGTAAGCAATTGTAAAAAGAATAACTAGTAACTCGTGGCACCAATATTGATTTCAGGTGACCAGATCACTAAAATCCCCAGGGGAAGGGATGGGCAGTGAGACCTTGCCTAGGCAGTAAGAGTCCTTCCTTAGGGAAGATATTGGAGCCCCACCATTTCTGGGGGGAAAACAAAGAAGACCTGTCCTTGCTTCCTTCCCTGCCTCCCTAAAACAAGTTCCCACTATGACAGGGCTCTCACACAGGCCTGGACAGACATTCCAGCCCCGTCTTCTCTTTGTCCCTTCCTTGCAGGACCAGAACAGAGACTGCTGGAGCTGTCCCTTGTGCTGCGTGTTAAACCCACACACACTAGCCCACGAGAGAAAGAACATCTCTCTATGATGATGGCCAGAGAAGCTGCTGACAAGAGTAACTTTCAGCCTAGTACCTCGCTGGTCAAACACCACATGTACCTCAAAATGTCTCTGTGGGTTTCAAAAGATTAAAACAATGGATGAAGAAATCTGGGGATGAAGTCATCTTTATCCCACACTGCTGTTTAGGGAGAAGGTTTTACAAAGTGAGCCTTCATAACAGAGTGCTGTCTACTTCCCTGCTGTAATTTACGACCCAAGCCTAATTACATAAATCTCCCACCCCTCCCACACCCTCCCTCTGCTGTTCCACTTGTCTGCATCTCCGGTTCCTTGTCACTATTTGTTCAAATGATACCCGAGGTAATAAAAGAATGTTCCTGCAGTCTTCTTTCTGGGCAGACCAGTGAAGTTTAAATGGCTCTGGACAATTGTCAGAAACCTGAATTCTGAGCCCTGTGACCTTGAGCAATTAACCTCTTGGGGGTTCAATTAACTTGTGTTAATAAAGCAGTGGATTATTTCTAAAATCACTTGCATCCTCCCAAATGAAGGAGGACATTGAGAAATGTCTTCAAACAATAACGATGGGTAAAACCATGATCAATTAATGTGGAAGAACCGAACGAAGCACTCAGGCTTCAGGATCAGAAGGGTGGAGATATCTGCCCACTGAGGCATTCCAGGGGAATTATGTATTGGTGGAACCCAAGGGCAAGTTCACACTACCATTCACCATCAGTACAAGCAAATCAATTTAGGAATGCACAGAAGTAAAAGGTAAACTTAATTTTGATAGAGAACAAAATGTTAGGTGCTACGTGCCATCCACCCTGGAGAATGAAACAGAGCCTACTGGGAATGAATCTTCTTAATGAGAGTGCTCTTAGGAGTCTTGCTGCTACAATATTGCAGCTGTGCCTTGTTTCCCACTGAGCAAGTGCACAGAAAGCCAATTAGCTCAGATTGATTTCTCTAGGGTTGTGTCATGTGTGGCTTCTTTTTGCTTCAGTTACTCTTCTAGGAGATTGAGATGAGGCTGTCACATCTGCAGGTCTACGGAGAAGAACGACACCAACCCAAATGCCCATGGACCACTGGAAAAGCAAGACACCAGCTGTTCTCACTGATAAATGGTAGGTTGCAGAGAATGCAACAGTTGTATACACTTCATATAAGTTATGAAAGTTATATGTTATGCTTGAAGATATCAAAGAACTTTGCATCTGGAAAATAGCATAGACATGGTAGTCATTATTGGAGCCCATCCGATTCAAACCCTCACTCTACAGTTGAAGAAGCTAAAACCCAGGCAGGGGAGTGATGTGCCTGAAGTCACCAGCAGGAGCGTGGCAGAGCCACACCTGGGAAGTTGGGGCTCAGGGGCGTGGCCAGACCATCAGACCAAGTAGTCTATGTAAGTCACATAATGAGAGAATCACTGATATATTTATCAGCTTAAATACTTTGACTCAGAAGAATTTTTAAATGCTTTATGATTCTGAGTGTGTTTTAGAAGTTACAGTTAATCTCTAGGAATTAAAACAAGTTAGAAAAGCGAGGGTCCAATTATCCAGAAGTCATATAGAATGAGGAGATTGGTCCCATGGAAGTTTATAAAGATAACTATGATTAAAGGCTGTTGTTGTTGAGTACCCTTTCCATACAGGAACTAGAGCAGATGTTTTTCATGCACATGATCTTCATGCAAACTCTCTCGAAGGCTCACTCTTCCACCTTACAGAAAAGCAAAGCTGCACCCCAATACCCACCCAAGAGTCAAAGCAGACTTAGATCTCACACCCAGGCTAATTAACATGACCCGGGGGCACTGCCAGCCACAAGGGCCTCCTCTTGGCCCAAAGGAGGGGCAAGTGACATGAGCCAAGCCATCAGCTTTCTGTCCCAACAAAACTCCACACAGAGGAAGCCAGATGGGGTCAAGCCATTCTGAGGGCAGAATCCTCAAAACACCATCCCCAAGTTTCTGCTCCCAGACCCTTGGAGGGGGCTCTGCTGTGGACTTTGTCCTTCCCATGGCTCTTTATTCTACTGTCTTCCAATGCTGTCCTCTCAATGGATACCAACTCCTACTCTGCTGCCCCTTTTGTGTTAAATATTGTAATTGTTATAAATATATTGTTACACAAGAATCTTTCATTTTAAAATTTCAATCTTTATAATAACTTTCTAAAACCTTTAGCATGCCCATTTCTGCCTCATGTATGATACTGTGAACACATCACACTATCTAATGAAGGAATTTGGGCTGCTGATAAGCTGAACTATATATTACATAATAGTAAGACTGAATACTGAGTAGTGGACTGAATCTCTCCTGAGCGGGAGATAATTTGGGGACACTGCGTGATTCTCTTTTTCTACTAAATCTCCAACATGAAACTTTGCACTTTGCCTCATATTTTAAAATGTACGCAGGATTTGTTTTAAGTACAGTAAGGCATGCAGGCATGGAGATGATGATCATGAAGAAAGAAGCTTTTATTCTTATAGGTTCCTAGAAACAAGAGTCACTGCACACCCTGCAGGTGTGTGGGAGGCCCAGGTCTCCAGAAGGCAGAGGAGGAGGAAAGGTGGGCACAGCCTTCACTGTGGTTTCCTTAGAACCAACAAGGCAGGGTGGGGTAAATAGCTTGGGTGTGGCTTGTGGTTGGGGGGGGCTTGGAGTGATCCCTCGTGTCTAGTACCTGGCTCCTAGTGATGTAGGCAGAAGGAACATTGGCTTGGTGTGTGAGAGGTAAAGGAGGTGGTTAGGGACGTGGCTTCTGGGTTGGTTGGTTTTCACGCCAAAAATGTGTTCACAGGCAAATTCTTCATTATCTCTAGGAATTAGCTAACCTTCCCCAGGTCTGCAAGACCCTAAGGTGTCAAAGTATCATAAAATGTAGAAAGTAATACATGATTAACCCTATGGACCCCACCAACCTATACCAATTTAATGCCCTCCCCAAATTCTCCAGCAATTTTCTTATTATTTTGCTTACTCATCGTTATTTACCATTATCTAAGAACATCTTTTATTAACAACACTCAATGTCAGCAACTAACAAGTAAGTGAACCGGTTTACCAGACTCTTAGGACTAAGCCACCATCAGTGAAACCAGATTTGGGGTTTCTAGAAATATAGGAAAAGACAGTCAAACCATTTTTCCAGGTCCTCAGGTCCATGGAGTTAATACACCTAAGTCTCATAAAACTCTCCTTGGGGACAGGAGAGTCTTTGCCGTAGGCAGACCTCCTCCCCTCCCCAGACCTCTACTATCTCTTAGATTTCTCAAGCTTATGCCAAGAATGACCTGCCTCCATCTATTCACATGGCCTCCATAGGTTTCACTTCTCACCATCCTCATGATCTCCTGCAACTCAGGAACCGGGCAGGATGGTAGGGTGAGGGGGCAGGCACACAGCTTATGCCAAGCCACTTGTGTATTATCACTCTCACTCCCTCCCACAAGAGGAAAGTTGGGGGACCCTGGAGTCTCTGGCACCAGCCCTGGGGTCACCAGCTCTATGTGGTGCTTGGCCCTGATGTGCCCAGCAGCCTTCATCTGCTATTCACTTGCTGGTCTTTCTGCTCCTTTCCAGGCAAGACATGACAAATTGAGTTCTTTCAGGTCTCTATAGCATTTGGGATTTTTCTGGACATGGGTGCACATTCCCTCCCATTCCTCCAGGTGGACTGAAATATAACTCTTGAATCTGGAAAGAGCTTGTTTCTTACTCTCCAGGATTGACCTGGTGGATCTGAGTGTTTCCCAGTACCCATAAGCTGCCTCACCCCCACCCCCCATTAAGATGCTCCCAGCTAACTCCACACACTCCAGACCTTTGGTGAGCACCCTTGCTATGTCCCAGGAGCTATGCAAAATACTGAGGACATGGCTTGATAAAATACAGCCCCTGAACTCAAGAAACCCAAGACCAGGAGGGAAGCCAGGCAAATAATCACAGCACTACTGTGGGCCGCATACCTGATAGGAGACATATGTGGGGACATTGACATACAGGCTGCAGAGAGGACTCTGAAAGTCCCCAAGAATCTCTCCTCTTCTGGTACTCAGTGTACCCCACAAGCCTGGGAAGGATGGGCCAACTAAAGAGAGTTGCAGGCCATCACGGATTTTCCACATTATTATGGGTTCGTGCAGAATTCGTTAGGGATCTCAGCCCTCTATTATTAGTCAGCCGATGCATATGATCAGTCACGTCAACATCACTCATTCTCCCTGCGAGAGGAACTATGTAGTGAGTGGCCTCGTCTAGCTGATGGGAACATGAGCTTGGCTTTCATCATGCAGCATCCTTGGGCACTCGAACAGGATCATGGAACCCCGAGGGAGGTGATGGGAGCACCACCGACTGATTGATTTTCCAACTGTTCCTCCAGGGCATGAGGCTAATACTGGCTACTTGCTCTTCAATGATTTTTTTTTTTCTGGCCCCATCTTACTGCATGAAGACATTAGTCACACAGATCCCTCAGTTAATTCACAGTCCAGGGGTGGAATGGACTCTGACAACAAGCTGCCTGTGAGATTACATAGCCTCTGCCTAAGAGCATAGCATGTTGGACAACCAGGCAGGGCCCCAGAGAGGCCTGGGGCAGTGACGGTGAATTTAGATTTCTCTTGACTCCTCTTCTGTGTTAAAGTTCAGAATAATTTTGATTTCTACCCTGTTTCTTCTTTCTCTAAATATGGACTGCTCTTCGGTTGCCCACTCTTTGCGTTTTCTTCCTTTAGACCTGTCTTAGCTTGTTGTTTATTGCTTACAATGGAATACCTGAAACTGGGCAATTTATAGAGGATTTATTTCTTACAATTATGGAGGCTGAGAAGTCCAAGGTTGACGGGCTACACCCAGCGAGGGCTTTCTTGCTTGGTGGTGGTGGGGGGGGCACTTCTGCAGAGACCAGGTTGGCTCAGAGCATCACAGGGAAAGGCGGCTATGAACTGGCTCTGGTCTCTCTTCCTTTTCCCAAGGGCCAGAGAACCCCTCCCATGACAATCCATTGATTCCATTGATTAACCCATTCATGGTGGCAGAGTCCTTGTGACTCAGTTGCCTCTAAGAGTCCCTACCTCCGAATCCTGCCACATTGGGGATTGAACTTCAACATGAGTTTTGGAGGGGACAAATACTCAGATCATACAATGACCTTTGTAAAACTGCTCATCTGTGGTCACCTTCACACTGTAAAATACAGGTTCCACAGGGGACCCTTCTGCCTTGCTGGATCCCTAGCACATTTGGAAGCAGGGGGCACATGGTACGTTCTTATTAAAGACCTAGTATGTTGGCCAGTGAATAAATAAGTGAATGAATCTTCCCTACTCTGCAGCTTCAGTTCTTCTCCATGGGGACAGCTCTCAAACCCTCTCCTAAACTAAGTTCCTCCATGTCTAGCTGCTTGTCTGCATTTCCTCTGCTGCCATGTGCACAACAAAAATCTTTTCCTTTCTCTCCAAACCAGCATCCCCACCTGACCTTCCTATTTCTACCAAAAACACCTTCATTCACCCAAAAGCTCCCATACAAAGCCTGAGCATGAGCTGCCTCCTCTTCCCCTTCTGCAGAGCACAGCTTGCTATAGGCTGCTCACTTGTCTGTTGCAAGTTTCCCAGCCACCTCCCTTTTTTTTTTTTTTAAATTAAATCATGGTTATGTACATTAATGCAATCATGGGGCACAATGTGCTGGTTTTATATACAATTTGAAATATTTTCATCAAACTGGTTGACATAGCTTTCATGGCATTTTCTTTTTTATCACCTCCCTTTCTTCATCAATGTCGATCTCATTCCCTGCACTGACTTGTTATGACAACCTCCTAACTGGGCTCATTTCCTTATCCCCTGGACCATCCTCCTGCAGAGAGCATCCCCAAAGTTCTACATTCATCTGCTACTGCCCTAATCACTAATCAAATATCAGCAACCACTCTCTACTGACTACCATTTTTAATCTTGGCATCCAGGTCATCCACGGTCACCCCTGGACATCTTGTCCAGTCCCATCTCTAGTGGTACCCAAATACTGATATTCCTCCAGTTTACTTTGTCTGCTGAACATGTCTCACACCTTCCCCCATCTGGGCTAATGTGCTTTCCTAGTTCCTGCCCTAGGACTCTTTTCTCAGCTCTGTCCAGTGAAATCTTACTTAGCCTTCAAGGCTAACCCAGATCACACTTCCTCCATGCAGCCCTCCCTGACCAGCTGAGCCCACAGCTCTCTCCCTCTCATCTGGATTCCTACAGTTTGTGTTGCCCACACTACTGATTTTATCTTACCATTTAGTGCCTTGGGTCAGGTGTTTTAGTCTTATCTCCCCAGCCAGCTCGTAAACTATTTTTGAAAAGGGCTGATTTTATCCTATATTCCCTACCATGGTTCAGCTTTCTGCTTCCCACATCCAGGCCTCACAACCGTAGGAACTCAAGAGGATATTGTTGATTTTGAAGATAATATGAAATAAATTAACATCAGAATGGGAATCAAACTCTGCATATGAGAGAACATTTCCTTGGGGTATTTTTAAAGCATTTTCCTCCTTAATAAAACTAGATATTGTGAATAGCATACAGTCATACCGTAGGTATAAGATACATTAGCTCACCTTAGAACTTACTTCCCTGTTACTAATATACAGAAAAGAAAATTAGAGAACCTATTATATCCCAGTAAGGAAAGTAGGTCATCTGGAACTGGACCTTGACTTTTCATATTTAAATCACCTCCTATCAGCAATAACTGCATTGATTTGGTAATGATGAAGGGCTCACAAAATAACTGTCTGTAGGCTTTGTGTTTTATATCAAGCCAAAGGTATGATTCCTTTTGTTCTGATTCAAATGGGTTAAAATACATCTGCTTCAGACTGTAGGAAAGGTTCTATGAGAGTCTTGACTCAAAGCTCAGGCTCAGCCCTGCCCTACCCCTTCTCCCCAAGCTTGGCTCATCCCCTGGTATGTGGGGAACCCTCTGACAAATTCAGTTTCTTGGGTTCAATTCCAGACATAAGGGTAATAATCACCCAGGAATGTGTGTGTTAAAAATGCTCCCCTGATGATTCTGGTGAGGAAGCAGCCTGGGGATCCCCTTTAATCGTGAAGAGGCTCATTGGCCTCTAAGAGCTATGAAGTGGCCAAAGAGGCTTTGCTGACCTCTGCCCAGCAGAACAGCCTCGTTCTGGACCACAGCACACCCCCATGCACACATACTCGCTTGTGCCAGTGACTTCTCGCACCCCCGTTGCCTTTGCACAGCTGCTCCCCACCACACCTGTCAACCCAGTCCTCTGTAAAGCCCCCCAGACTGTCCTAGGCAGACCTGAGCCCCTGCCTCCTGTGTCCCCACGACCTTCGTGTGCCTCCCTGGGTGGACGTCCTTCCTTTCTTCCCTTACGAGTTCAGTGAGCATCAGTGTAGCACCCACTGGATACCAGGCCCTGGGACGGTGGGAGACGAGCGCACAGGGCTAAATTAGCAGAGATTAAAAATATTAGAAAAACAACAATGGTTTCATTGCTGGTGTTGATGGAGTGCTCCTGCGAATGGCGTCTTGTTCTTTTTTCACTGTTACAATGAATGTCCTCTCCCAGGGTGGAGAACATTAAGAACAGATCTTTCGAAACTTCCTTCCCTCATGTATAGCTTTTTTCCTCTAAGGTCGTTTGGTCTGGAACTCCGTCTTCCATGTTGGAAGACTTTCCTCGGATGCCTGGTGACCCCTAGCTGTCTGCTCATAACTGTGATGGGACTGTGATGGGACGTTGGAATCTCTGCACACGCGTGCCGGCCGGTTGATTGTGAACTTCCCAGCTGTGACCTGGGGGCACTTTTTATTTGGAGAATCTCTGATGAACGCGTACTTTGGTCTTTCCTCATCTGCTTTTGGGAGAGGGGCAGGGGCCCAGCCATTGGCGCTGTGGAGGTCAGCTGGCGGAAGAGGCTGGAGGCCTTGGCATCGACACTCAGTGGGGGCGGCACTCCTGGGCCCAGCCACATGGGACACCCTCTGTTTCATCTTCCCAGAGGGAGGGAAACTAGTCTTTCAGACAGCAAAGAAGGAACCCAGAGATTAACTGCTTCTTATGCCATTCTCCCTCACCCTTACTCTGGGCCCCCGCCCTTAAGCTCCACTTACAGAGATGCCCGAGAGGCAATTCCAGGGCCTCTGAGCAATTCTGCAGAGCGAGCCGGCCTCAGCCCGCCCGCTGCGGGTTTACAGTGCCAACCGGTTTTCTCACTTGTAGGCTTCCCTGCTTCCAAGTTCTCAGGGCTATTGTCACCTCTTCTCTTTTGTGATCTTTGGGGCGCTATGCTTTTTGTTAAAAGAAAAATCCCTTTTCTGTATTTCAGCATGGTTGCAAGAGGGACTACATGTAGATTCACGTTACAAATGCAAATCTACCCAGAAGCTTAATCTAAGAGTATTAATTAGAGGGATGTGTATTACTCCTTTTTGTTCTGAATTCCTGTTAGGTGCTCCATAATGCTCTTTAGCAATAATCATGTACTGTTTGTTTATGGAGCAAAGGAGCAAACAAATGAATAAACAAGGCCTAGTTCTTTGTGCTGCTATCATAGTGAGAGTCCCAGAGGGCAGGAATTTCTATGGAATTTCTCCTCTGGGCAACACATCACTCACTCTGTGCTGGGTGAGCAAACCCTACTGTTTTTACCTTGCTATGGTCAGTACTTAAAGATCTGTCTCACGGCTGAAATACCTCTAAAGTATTCACTTAAGCAATGACAAACCAGGTCACTCCATAGTATGAGGAAGGCAGGTATTTTCTGGTGTAGATGATACTTCTCTCATCCTGGGTCAGGGAAAGTACCGACTGAGGCCGTGGAGACAGTCAGTAGCAATGGTTAGAAAAGTTACTTCCCATCTCTTTTCTTGGCTTGCCCCAGTGTTGGAAAACCACTTCTTGAATGCTGCACCTCCAGATAGTTCCCTGTGAGCATGTGAAGGCGTCATCTCCTCTAGGTTGACTATTGAGAAACACACCTCCACCAGCACGGCGACACAGATGTTCTTGTGCCAATTGTCTCAAAAACTAAGGATACAGGTGTCTCAGACTAGATCAGTGCCCTCAAAATGTGGCTCCTGGGCCAGCAGCAGTAGCATCTCCTGGGAACTTGTGAGAAATGCAAATTGGCCCCAGTCCCCATTCATGAAATCAACAACTCTGGAGTCCAGCGGTCTGCTTTAACAAGGTGATTCAGACGCACGCGTGTGGGCATCTGAGTGTGAGAACCACTGGACTGACCCTCAGGGTCAGCAAGGCAAGGACCCCATTTTATATTTCTCGGCGACCTTCAATATGCCTCGCACTACAGGGGTTCATATGTTTACACAATTAGATTGTAAGTGAGTTTAACATGAAACGTTCATCAACTAGAACCCTGAGAGAATGAGTCAAACCCCAGGTAACTCTGAGATAACCAAAGCAGGGCAGTGAAAATCGGGGCACATTTGCCAGGAGGAGGGTTTTGAGAGGTATCTGGGGGTCAGACAGGCAGGGAGAGGAGGATGAGAATGCCCAGAACAAACTTAGCCTGTTAACAGTGTGGCCTAAGAAGTCTCAGAACACCTGTATGATTTTGGTTTGACATTGTTAATAAAGTATGACACAAATGAATATAAGAGAAAGAAATTTAAGGGCGGCGCCTATGGCTCAAGGATAGGGCACCAGCCCCATATACCAGGGGTGGTGGGTTCAAGCCTGGCCCCAGCCAAAACAGCAAAAAAAAGAGAAAAAAAACTAGGCACCACACATCTCCTGTATTCTCCTTGTTTAGGGAAAAAAGGAAATGTACTCACTCATGCTATAGCCAGCACGTGAAGACGAGGCAGGCATGCACTCACCTGGGCCCCCTGACAGCCTCTATCCATCTTTGCCAGGTTATAGGTTGATGATGGTGACCGCTGGATGAAGCCTTTTATACAGTCCAACCAATGGTTGATGAGCCCTCCGATCCATCACCACCTGTCTTTAATGTCCTGCAGCTGTTTGGAGGTCACTTACTTTTGATGGCAGCAGATTGAGCCAGAGATGGACAAGTGAGAACATAGCAAAGGTCCTGCAAAGGGATTCAGCCTGGCGAAGGGTAGGGTGAAACGTGAGCAGTGATCAGAGGGACGTTTAGAGCTCAGCCCCTTCCTGGTTTATTTCAACATCCCCCATTCTCTGCCCCCCACCCAGGGCAGACACCACATCTGAAAGCAGGGAGCGCACAACCCATGGCTCCTTCACTGTGCACAGAAGTGTGCAAAGAAAGGGGAGTCGGCCGTGGATAATTTAATTATAACAATAGCTAAAAGTCAGGTGAGACCTAAGCCCCAGCACAGGTGTTTTCCACACCCTTCCTCATTCTCCCTTCATGAAATCACAAGCTGGTCTTCAGTTGAGGACCCTGATGAAGGTCACAGGAGTAGAAAATGGAAAAAATACTCTGGATGTAATGATGGGATCCCAGGAATCACTCCCAGGTGCATATTATTTCGGGAAGAATGGGGTGGAATCCTGGGCCCAGACCCTGGCCGTGCCTCCAGAATCACAGTGCACATCTCATACGGAAGTTGTGAAGGTGAAGGGAGTAAAATAAAGCACCAGAGAAGCTCTCAGTAAATAGCAGACACTGTCTTGGGCCCTGAGATCTTGAATTCGCTATTTTCTTCATCTTGGCAATAACTCCATGCCATAGGTAACTTATTATCCCCATTTTTCTGATAAAGGAACTGAGGTTTAGCAAGGGAGCAAGGCGAACCATTGCATCAAGACCACACAGGAGGCCAGAGCCCTCAGATCCAAGCCCAAGCTCCTGATCTCCCATACGAAGAACATTGTGCAACATCAAACATGAGCAAAGGTACTTTCAGAGCACTCATTGTTGTGCTAGTTCAGGTCTTTTGAGAAGCAGATATCAAGACAGGATAGATATGGAAGAGATTTGTTGGGGAAAATAGAGGGCCAGGGGAGCTGGAGGAGGCTGGGAGAGCTGTGGGATCAAGTCAAGTTCATGTGCGGGATGCCAGGACAGGAGGTGGGGGGAGGCCAGGAAGGGTGGAGGCCGGGGGAGGAGGCCAGGAGAGGCTGGCAAGAGCCTTAAACTGCAGAGTCATTCCAAGACACTGGCAAAGCCAAAGGGGAGTCTGCAAGTCCAAGTCCCTTGTCAGAGAATCCTTGTGTCTCCCAGAAATGGGCTTCCTCAGAATTTCTACCAAGCTCAGTCATTGACCAGGAGCACTGTGGGCATGGACTTCAGCTGAGACCATCACCATCCATCAAAGTCAGAGAGCTGAGAGGGGCATTTTAAAGTCCAGCATCATTATATTGAAGCAGGAATACCTACTAAAATGCACATTCTGTTGGAAGGTCCTCATCTCTGAAACTGACTAATGACATTTTGGTGCCATGCTTGTTCTCTCATAAGAGGGAAGCACCACACAACCAAGGCCACTCCCCACCAGCTGCCCTCCCAGGAAACAGAAGCTGGGGAAGGTCCTCTGAGTGGCCCATGGCTGGGCTGCCACAGATGCCGTCTGTGACTGCTCATTGCTACTCACGCTAGCCTCTAGCCTTGCCTCCGTCTCCAACGTCAGTGACCCTGATGTCTACCCTTCTCTGAATTTCTTTTGTACTTTGTGGCTATTCCAGGTTTGTTCAGAGCTTCTGAGAAAAACATCCTGATTCCTGAGGTTGTCTAAAGATCTACAGGAGCTTGCTGGACTCCTTGGGGTAATCGCTGGGGAAATTAAATACCAAGTGTTTGGTGAAATTACTGAATATTTTATATTCAATGTGCAGGAGCCTATAATTTATAAATCCATTCCTTTCCCCTATTTCTTCCTGCCAAATCACACCTTTTGCCTCACCCTCAGCTGGTGCAATTGTTCCAAAATACAGTCAGGGCCTGAAAAGTGGTTCTTGATTAAAGCTGTATGTGTCTCCAACTCTCTGCAGGCAGAGGCTACTATTAGGCCTATGCCTGAAGAAAGACCTGAGACTCAGACTTTCCAGGCTAGATTCACATCCTGGACCCTCAGAACAGCTCCCCACCCCTGGCTGTGACACCCCCAAGTTCCAGCACCCACGGTCCAAACTCTGGGAACATTTAACCCCTCCTTCCCTGTAAGTCATGCACCCTCCTGACTCTGGGATGGTTTGCTCTGAGTCACCACCTGGACATCAGCTTCTCTGGTCCCACAAGTCACCACAGGATCCCAGGCCCCCCAAACCCCTGCCTGAGTTGCTGATCCTACCAGTGGCTGGCTTACTGGACTGGAGTTGTCACTTCTTTACCATCCTTCTGACCACAGCCCAACACCTTCCTGAAGTCACTTCCCATGAAGTCCTCAATGGCTCCCTATTACTTATCATGTCAAGTCTATTCTTTGGGGCTTGACCTCAGGCTGGCCCATCTCTTCCCCACTCATGTTATTTCAGCAAATATATAATGGGGCTCAGGGCAGGCCACACCTCTCATTGCCTTGTGGAGACGCCAAGCTCACCCTCCACTCTGCCCTTCCCTGTTCTCTCCTCTGCAAAGAGCTCTTCCACCCATCCCCAGGCCCATCCCACTGGTCTGTCAAAGCCCACTTCCTGTCTACTACTTACAATAGAAATAAAACCCTAAGCTGTTACGTGCTCGCCTCTGGAGTGTCCTCCCTGCATCATGTCATTTAAGCATCATTATTGTCCTTATTTTGCAGGGTGCTCAGACTGACCAAATAACGTTCCCAAGGTCCTGACGCTGGTCAGTATGAACTTGTACTTGAACCCAAGGCTGTCTTAAAGGACAGCCTGTCCATCCTATCCTCTCTCTAGAATTTCTCTCATGCGTTCACTCTCACATCTGTCCTTGCTGAATAGTATGGTACCCACAGTCTCTGTGCAGCAATACCCACTTTACATCTGCTCGTATTTTTTGCTGCTGCCTAAAATCTCATCTCCCTAGTGGAGAAGCAAACTCTCACACACTGCTCGTGGGAACACAAATTGGCACAACCACTCTCATAAACAGAAGAAAACATTTGCCTGCAAATTTCCATGTACAAGTCTGTTCATAGTTTATTCACAATAACCCCAAACTGGAAACAATCCAAATGCCTGTCAACTAGAGGGCAATGCCATACCGAAAATGAACACATAGGAACGACAACTGTATACAACAAAATGGATAAACCTCGTAAACACAGGTTGAGCAAGAAAACCCAGGTAGAAAATAGTATCAATGCATGACTCCATTTTCATATGAACAAAACAGAGAAAAGTAATCTGGGCTAGTTGGTGTAAGCAACTCGGAGGAGGGTACAGATTTCAAAGGAGTCTGAGGGAGAATTCAAAGAAGCTTGTAAAGTTATGTTTCTTGATTAAGGAACTGGTTTCAAGGGTGTTTTCAACCTGAAAGTTATGAAAGCTGTACGCTTAGGATATGTATACTTTTATGCATGTAAATTATATGTTAGGTTCGTAAAATGTTAAAGCAAAACCAAAGAAAATTCCACCAGGAAGGACAGCAAATGCCTTATGATTGGGACCATGCCATATGCCCTTCTGTACCTCGTTTTTTTCCCCTTTAGAGACAAGGTCTCCTCTGTCACCCAGACTGCAGGGCAGTGATGTCATAACTTGTTTCAGCCTTGAACTGGGCTCAACCAATCCTGCATCAGCCTCCTGACTACCTAGGACTATACCCGCGTGCCACAATGCCTGGCTAATTTATTTTATTATTTGTAGAGAAGGGGTCTCACTATGTTGCCCAGACTGGTCTTAAACTCCCAAGCTCAAGCAGTCCTCCTGCCTCAGCTTCCCAGAGTGCAAGGACAGCAGGCCTGAGCCACCTCCCCCGGCTCCTCAAATCTCTTTCAAGTCAAGACCAGTAAGGATGAAACAGGTGAACAGTCAACTTGGTTTCCATTTTTTTACAATTGAAATTTCTCTTAAATCCACATTTCTGTTTACACAAACATGCAAGCTCAATAATAAAACACCAAATATGATCATTCTTCAGTATCTTTTGAGGGCCTATAACCTTTCAATTGCTGTTTGAAGCTAAAGACTCACTGAAGATTCAAACTAATGTTTTACCCAGGGCTTTTGTGTAGCGTGAATATTCAAATTGTAGGCTGAACTACAGATGAGTTTACAGTTGAGTTCACAGCATGGAAATCTAAGTATTAATTTAAGGTTTTCTTTGTAATTTTAACCTGCAATTTAGCAAGGGTTTTCTCCAACCTTGGAAAGTTACAACAAGGAAAGAACTGAAGGACCCCCTTGGACACCATCAGCTCCAGGTCTTTGGTCTCCCAAATGAGAACTCGGGCTTCTTGCCAAGGACTGCAGTGAGTAGACACATAGTTCTAAGAGGCACAGAGAGACATAGATTCAAAAGCATTATTCTGAAATACCTGTTACAGTTGCTCTCAGTTTAAACTTTTCCTGCTACTTTCTGCATCTGTACTTATTCTTTTTTTATGCAGTGGTGGCTACAATTCTGATCCAGGGTTTCCTAGCCTCAGCACTATTAATATTTAGGGCTGGATAACTCTCGGTTGCAGGGACTGTCCTGGCCCTTGTAGGAATTTTAGCAGGAGTCTCCATGCACTAAATGGCAATAACACTACTGTCACCCTCCCACCTGGTCCCTTTCTTTTGACAACCAAAATATTCTCCAGACATTGCCAAATGTCTCCTAGGAGAAGGGGCCAAAATAACCTCTGCTTGAGAACCACTGTTCCACACTAAACTATGACTATTGTTTGCTTCTTCTTTGCAAGTGTATATCCCACTGGTACTTGGGAAATAAGGTAGATGTGTACGGTTGTGCAGGTTATCCACTGCACAAAGGGGCCAGGCCAAAGGTGTAAGGAGCGGCTGAAATCTAGCCCTTGTTCTGCTCACCAAGCCACTGGGTCCTGGGATGGATTCCATTGTCCTGGAGAAAGAGGCTTCTAATTAGAACTTGCATGAGGGTGCTTTGTGGGATAGCACCTGCTAGTAAAGTTAAAAAAGTGATAAGACGTCTGAAACACTAGATCCAAAATTTATCTAGCCTCATTCCTTCAGTTTTATAGATTAGAAAACTGAGATCCAGGGAACTCTGGAAAGGTAATTAGGAGGAATTCAGCATCTAATTTAGACAGAAAATACAAGATAGAAAGGGATAATTTATCACACTTCAGGCAGAACTTGACCATTAAATAGGACAAAAAAAAATCTAAGGCACGTTTTGGAGAGGAGCTCTTCCGTGAGTGGGGAGGGGAGGCCCGTGAGTGTGCAGGTGTGCGGGAGACACAGAAGGGGCAGTCCTTCATGAATGGAGCGGGAGGGACGGAGTGTCCTGGACCACACAGGGTCATACCCACAACCAGGCTGCGGTGGCCACGGGTGGTGTCTCATTCCTCCTGTGGTCTCTGAGCTCGTGCCTGGCCCCGGCTGGCAAGAAGCAAAATCCTAATGAAGCCCAGCCCTGGGAAAAGGTTGTTGACTGTGGAAACCAAAGGCTTGGAAACTTCCAAACAGGAAGTTCTGTTCCAGAGAGGAACGTTCCAAGAAGCTACTGCTCCAGTCCCTGTGACTATCAGAGAATTCTCCTCTCTGTAAGAAAGTGGCCCTAAATATGACACTTGGCCTCCTCTGCAGGGTCCACACACCAAAGACAGGAAGGACACAAAAAGAGAGACTGCTGGGCTCACCAACTGGAACACATCCCAGCAAGCAGGGCCTAGGGACCTGAGTCCCCTGACACCCTGACCCCTCAGCCCCAGGGCATCTGCCCTTGCCCCTGCAGGTCTCCTGTGCCTGGGCCAAGGGCTTGGCCCCTCATGCTCCCCAGAAATAGTCCTGGATTTTAATAGGAGCTGCAACAAATGGCACACACGCTCAGAAGCACACCGCCCCTCCCACAGCTCCGGGCTGGAGCCCCACAGTAGGTAGGTCCCCTGGTCCCCTCCCACCCAGGGAACTTGAAGTTTCCCTGCCCCTGTTCCTCTGGTTTCTCTGGGGTGATATTAAAATATTTAGGAAGCAACTACAAAGCACCAGCGAGTCACGACAGGGCCCTGCAGAGCACGTGAGCAGGGTCCCTCTAGAGAACGGATGACACGCAGTGGGTGGCTCTTGGGGGACTGTTCACCCACAGGTGGCACAGGAGTGGTCAGAAAGTCTCACAGTGGATGTGAGTCCCAAATCCTTCCCTCCTTCTTGGACGCCCTATGTGGCTTCTGCAACCCAGAGACTCCTGTAGAGTCTGCAGGTGCCTTAATGAACCCTTCGGTTTCAGAGAGCCCTCTCCCTGGCACCGAGTGGGGGTCAGTTGGTGATAATTCTGCAGGTGAAGAGCCTGGCCGTGACAGCATTTAGGGAAGAACTTCACAGCGGAAGCCACTGAACTGCCTATTCTGCTCCCAGGCTGAACACACGTTTCCCCAAGATCTGACTTGGTGCCGATCTCCCGGGCACTGACTCCAGCTATAATTAAACTGCAAGAGTCAATCCAGCCACAGCGCGCAGCAGAGGAGAGATTTATTTCCTACAACACCCACTTCCACCCACGGACCACAGCCCTCCTCTGCACGGGCAGAGGGCATTCCGTTGGTAGCAGGGACACTGGGGTACGCTCTGGCTGTTACTGCCACGGTAGGGAGTTGGGAATTAGTCATCAGAGCTGCAGTGACAAGAGCAGGAAAAAACATAGGCACACTCAGAGATATTGCAGGCTGGGCTCCGGACAACGGCAATAAAGAGAATATTGCAATAAAGCAGAGCACGCAGCATTTTTGGTTTCCCAGTGCATATAAGTTATATTTACACTACACTACGGTCTATTAAGTGTGCAATGACATTACGGTTTTTTGTTTGTTTGTTTGTTTGTTTTGCTGTTATGGACCAGGTCCAGGTTTGAACCCACCACCTACGGTATATGGGGGCTGTGCCCTGCTCCTTTGAGCCACAGGCGCCGCCCAATGACATTAAGTTTTAAAAAAATGTATGTACCTTAATTTTTAAATACTTTATTGCTAAAAGAGGCTAATGACCTCCTGAGCCTTTGGCAAATTATAATCATTTCACTGATGGAGGGCCCAGGGTTGATGGCTGCTGACTGATCACGCTCGTGACTTCTGGAGACAAGGTGGCTGTGGCCATTTCTCAGAAAAAGACAACAGTGAGGTTTGCTGGTCAATGGATTCTTCCCTTCACAAAGGACTTCTCTGCAGTATGTGATGCTGTTTGATAGCATTTTATCCATAGTAGAACATCTCTCAAAATTGGGAGCCCATCCTCTCAAACCCTGCCGCTGCTTTATCAACTACGTTCATGTAATAGAATATCTTTTTAATCCTTTGCTATCGTTTACACAACTCTTACAACATCTTCAGCAGGAGTGGATTCCATCTCAAGAAACTGTTTTCTTTCCTTACCCGTAAGAAGCACCTCCCCCTCCATCAAGTTTGATCATAAGATTGTAGCGATTCTAGTCACATCTTCAGGCTCCACGCTCTCAGTCTAGTTCTCTTGCTATTTCCACCACATCTATATCTATATTTCTTTCTTCCATAGAAGTCTTGAATCTCTCAAGTCAAGTGTTGGAATCAACCTCTTCCAAACCCCTGTTAACGTTGATGTTTTTGACTTCCTCCCATGAATCATGAACATTCTTTGCGGCATCTAGAATGATGAATCCTTTCCAGAAGGCTTACCATTTACTTTGCCCAGATTCTTCAGAAAAACCACTGTCTAAGGCAGCGATATGCTTACAAAATGATCTCTTAACAATAAGACTCAAAAGTCAAAATTACTCCTTGACCCATGGGCTACAGAATGGCTGTTGTGTTAGGAGGCTTGAGAACAACATTCCTCTCCTTGCACATCTTCACCAGAGCTCTTGAGTGACTAGGTGCATGGTCAACAAGCACTCATATTTTGAAAGGAATCTTCTTTTTTGGAACAGGAGGTCTCAACAATGGGATAAAAGAAAAATCAGTAAACCATTCTACAAAGAGATGTGTTGTCATCCAATCTTTGTATTTCCACTTATTAAGCATAGGCAGAGTAAATGTAGCATAATTCTTAAGGGCCCTGGCATCCTCAGGATTATAAATGAATATTGGCTTAAACTTAAAGTCACCAGCTGCATTAGCCCCTAACTTAAGAGCCAGCCTGCCCCTTGAGTTTTGAAGCCAGGCATTGACTTCACCTTTCTAGCTATGAGAGTCCTAGATGGCATCTTTTTCCAATAGAAGATGTTGTGAAAGTTTGTCATCTAGTGTAGCCGCCTTCACCAATGACCTTGGCTACATCTTCTGGGTAACCTGCTGCAGCCTGCAGCTGCTCCATCAGCAGTTGCTGCTTCACCTTGCACTTTTATGTCATGGGGACAGCTTCTTTCCTTAAGCCTCATGAACCGCCTCTGGTAGCTTCTACATTTTCTTCTGTAGCTCCCTCCCCTCTCTTAGCCTTCACAGAACTGAAGAGAGTTAGGGCCCTGCTCTGGCTTTGCCTTAGGAAATGTTGTGGCTAGTTTGATCTTCTATCCAAACCATTAATACTTTCTGCATATCAGCAATACGGCTGTTTTCTTTCTTTATCATTCATGTGTCCTCTGGAGCAGCACTTTTAATCACCTTCAAGAACTTTTCCTTTGCATTCACAACTCGGCTCACTGGTGCAAGAGCCCTAGACTTGTCTTGTCTTAGCTTTTAACGTCCCTTCCTCACTGTGTTTCATCTCCTTTAGCTTTTGACTTTAAGTGAGAGATGTGAAATTCTTGCTTTCATTTGAGCACGTAGAGGCCGCCGTAGGGTTATTAACTGGCGCAATTTCAATATTGTTCCATCTCAAGGAATAGGGAGACCTGAGCAGAGGGACAGAGATGGAGGAAATGCTAGTTGATGGCATCAGGGCACACACAATTTTTATTAAGTTGGCTGTATTACATGTACACGGTTTGTGGCACCATAAGACAATTATAACAGTAATGTCAAAGACAACTGATCATAAATCACCTTAATAGAGTCAATAATTAGAAAGTCTGACATATTGTGACAGGTACCAAAGTGTGACCAAAAGACCATGAAGTGAATGCGCGCCACTGGAAAGATGCTGCTGATAGACTGTCTCAGGGCACAGTTGCCAAAAAACTTCAACTTGCAAAAACGAACAAGCAACAACAAAGAAATCCATGATAGCTGCAAAGTGCAATAAAGTGAAGTCCAATAAAGTGAGCTATGTCAATAGTCCCTGAGTCAGGTGTTGTCAAGAAGACTCAGGCTGAACCCCGGTTCTGCAGTGAACATGTCATATTTGGTGGGAGAAAGGGGCCAACCCTGGTTAAGTGTGCAATTGGGCAGAAAGTGTGGGAGACCTGGAGCCAGAAGGTGGAGGAAGGAAGTGATCCAGGCCACAGTAGGGACTGAACCCCCACACTTCAGACTGGGGTTTTATCAACTCTTGTGAGAAAAACTGGTAGAAATTGCCAACAGGATGAACTAAAACTGCATGGCATTTAACGCCTGCTACCTACCTACTTCAGTTAGTGTGTGTGTGTGTGTGTGACTATTCTGTAATGTGAATTTCATTTTCAATGATTCTGTTATCCTCATAACATTCTGGAATTACATAGCATCTCCTTGAATGTTGTTGTAGTGAAGTGATCAAATGACTCTGCACTTTGCACCAGAGCCCTGCAGGCTGGATCGGGAATAGTGGGTGACCACATACCCATGCTGATGCCCCTTCCTTTCAGGGGTATGTCTGCCTGAATCTGATGAATGTCACCTTATTTGAGAAAAGGGTCTCTCAGGTGTGTTGAAGTTAAGGCTTTGGGGATGAGGTCATCTCATGTTAGGGTAAGCCCTGAATCCAATGGCAAGTATCCTTAGAAGAAAGGGGGATCAAAACAGCAGGGGAGAGGGGGACCTGAAGACAGAGGGAGAGCTGGGGCAAGGAGTGGACCATCCAGTGAACCCCAAGGATGGCCAGCAGGCACTAGACGGAGGAGGAGCATGGAGGGGGTCCCCTCTCAGGACCAGGCTCTCCATTCAGACTCGTGTCCTCCAGAACAGTGAGAGATTGTATTTCTGTTGTTTGAGGACTTCTAGTTGGTGGAAATTTGTTATAGCAGCCACAAGAAACTAATGTGCATGGAAACTGGTACCATGGCTTGGGCAGCAGCACCCACCATGGGCTTTGGAATCAGCGTCACCAGGATTTAGATTCGAATCACGCCTCTGCCATTTTCTACTTGTACACCTCAGACAGGTGAGTCCTCAGAGTCCCCTGTTGTACAACAGTGATCATAAATAATATTTATTTCAGGAGTTGTAGAAATGAAACGAGATATAGCTCCAGAGCACCTGGCACATGGTAGCGATTGGATGAAGTTCAGGTTGTGACTAGGAGCTATCACTAGTTCAGGTTGTGACTAGGAGTTACCACTAGTTGATCGAGCACCTACATTGACGACTAGTTAAGGGGAAGATGGGGAAGGACACAAGCCACTTTAGAAGAAGGAATTCCAGGAGAAGACAGCAGCTCCTCTTCTGAGAAGCAGTAGGGACAAAGGAGATTCGGAAGAAAAACTCAAGGAGGGAGTCCACCGAGTGCATTTCAAAAGAGGAGCTGGGAGGAGCAGAGAGAGAAGAACCGGGCTAGAGAAGACAAGCGGGAGGACGAGTCTTCTTAAAAAATAAGCACTGCTATTTTGGAAGCTGAATAGAGGACTGTTGCTCTGTGTTTGGGAAGAGAATGGAAATGAGGAAACCATTATTTTAGAGGATGTAGGAGAGAGGCTGTAATTATGAAGGGCGTGAACACGTCCCGCACCCTAGATGATCAAACAAACATGTTTGGGGGAAGGAGGGGATGAGGGGCCAGGGATGGGTGAATTTGCTAACCAGGGTGCTTCCAAGTAACAGAATGGACACCGCCCTCTCCTGCGATGACAGTGACGATAGGTCCCAGAGAACTTCCTGGGCAATGGCTCAGCGTAAAGAGAAGAGCACATGTGAGGCATGTTCACCAGAAATGTGAAACTACCCAACAAAGGTACAAGCACGTCCATCTGGTCTTCTTAGGACTCAGCTATTCCTTGAGGTGTGATTTTTGACAGCTGAGAGAGTGGAGTATGTTCTCTAGGGGGAAAACCCAACCTGGGCAAAGGCAGCAGGTGCATCATAAATGAAGGGGTACAGGAGGAGGGAATGGGGGTGTGACTTTCCATCATTGCAACTGGAAACTCAGTGTTAAGGTTTCTCTGGGGTCCCCACAGCCAAGAGGGTGTCTGTTCAGCAGGCTGGAGGGCTGACGGATTTTACTCTTATTTCTCACCTTTAAGGACAGGAAAAATGCCTTTCTTCCCTTCTACTTTGAACGTGTGGTGATTAGTCAGCTATAATTCACAGCAACCGTATTTCTCTGTAACATCAGGCACTGCGGGTTTGGGACATCACCCCGAGCCTTCAGCTAGTAACCACCCATCCACTGTTGCCAGCTGTCCCTGGGGGCTGGGAGGATAAGCCGGACATCGCCTCATCTTGCTCACCTGGCAAGTGTGTCTGCACCCACAGAACACTCTCCCAGAGATTTTCACAGGGTCTTTTCTTTTTGTTTTAATAACCACTTATATGATTAACCACATTGCCTTCTGCTTTGGATTCTTTGAAGAGGAAAGAAAAAAGAACAATTCTTTCTCATTTCAGCATAAATATTGCTCCCAACATACTGCTGTCCATACGGTACTTCCAACCATGACTCAAAGGGACTTGACAGATGAAAGCATTTTCATTCTGGTCATTGGAATACCCTCAAAATACACGCCGGCTATAGATCCAAGAGTACAGACTTCCCGCCAGCCCACAGATATGTTTTATTCAGCCCCCATAGCGTTTTCTTAAAAAATTTAAATGAATGTCAATACTTAGGAATTCAGGTCTTTTCCTTAAAAGCCAGACCTCTCACAAGGACTGTGGATGCTGGTGCAGCCTCCAGGAGTTTGGATCAAGGGGATGCCGATGCTTTAGAAGGCTCATGCTCTGTCTGGCATGAACCCACCTTACGACCACCTCTCTCACTCACATGACCCCTCCAGACCGGTGGGCAAGACGGGGACCATGGTCCCGACGGCTCCCCCTGCAGGCCTAGTGCTGAAACATGTCCTTGAACGCTGTTGACTGGCACTTGGAGGCAGTCCCCTCCCACCCCCAGGCCCTGTATATAGCTTCGCCTCCATTCCTGCTGTTCTCATTCAGTCAGTCTTGAATCCATACCTTTATTTTTACAGAGGAAGAAACTGTTGTTCTCTGGATGCTTTAGGACAGTATGTGAGACCACCACTGTCCAATCAGTTTGAGTCTCAGTGCTGCCATTTCCCAACTCCATGATCTTAGAAAAGTTTCTAAACCATCTGAGATACTGTTTCCATTAAAAGAGAGCTAGTAAATCTATCTACATCATGAAATTGTGGTAAGAATTAAATGAGTTAATGCATGGAAGGTGTGCAGCCCCCAGGGCGGACTCCACACATGTAGCTGTAACTGTAGCTCAGGGAAGTTAAATGGCTTGTCCAAGACCACACTCTTATTAAACAAGAGAGCTGATATTTAAACTCTAGACTGTCCCTGTTCTTTAATGTGTGTTCTTTCTACTATGCCACACTGACTTTTTATCCGTATTATTAGAAAGTGAAAGTCTTTATTCCAATTAAAAAATATTCATAAGACACCTACTAAGTGCAAAACCTGATGGACTTAGATATTAAAAGTTTCTTGGCTTGACTCCTGTAGCACAATGGTTATGGCGCCAGCCACATACACCAAGGTTGGCAGATTCGAACCCAGCCCAGGCCAGCTAAACAACAATGACAACTACAACAAAAAATAGCCACGCGTTGTGGCGGGTGCCTGTAGTCCCAGCTACTTGGGAGGCTGAGGCAAGAGAATTGCTTAAGCCCGAGAGTTTGAGGTTGCTGTCAGCTGTGATGCCACAGCACTCTACCAAGGGCGACATAGTGAGACTCTGTCTCAAAAAAAAAACTTCTTTAAAACCTTTCTGATAAGATAGTGCCTTATCTTTATTATTATCTTTCTTCTACTCAGTTTTGGCTCTTAGTTTTCTATCTTCAGAAGAAAAAAAAAATCACTGATTTTTATATTTTTCTCCTTTTCACATATAAATATTTAAAAGTACAAATTTCCCAAGCATTGCTTTAGCTTCATACCATACATTTTGATAAGGTGGACTTTTATCTTCATCTTTTAAAAAATATTTTCTAATTTCCCTTATGATTTTTTCTGCAACTCATTGTTTATGTAGAAGTGTATTTTTGAGTTTGCAAATATTTGAAAATGTTCCTGGTATATTTTTGTAAGTAAGCTTTGAAATATGAGTCTAACTCATCACAGGATATCCAACATTATTTCTATGTGTGCCATAAAACCCACAGTATGTACACACACACACACACACACACACACGCACACACACACACTATTGTCAGTTGAGCCAGGTGGTTGACAGTGTTCAAATCCCCAGATGCTAGCAGCAGCCTCGCCAGCCCCTTCCAGCAGGCAGCTAGCAACCTGCAGGGCACGTTGGAACAAGGCAACATCTTCCAAAGAAATGAAATAAAATATATAATATATATTTTAACTATATATATATTATTTAAGCAAAAATAACTTAAAATGGATCATATATTTAAATGTAAAAGTTAAAACCAAAACTTCTAGGGGAAAATGAGAAAAAAATCTTTATCACCTTGGGATAGACAACAATTCTTTTGACAGAACAGGAAAAGCACTAATCATAGAGAATAAAAAGTTGTGCATTATCAAAATTAAAACCTCTGCTTTTTAAAAAGTCACTGTTAAGAGACCAAAAGTCAAATGACAGGTTGGGAAAAAAGTATCTGTAATACCTATTCACAAAAAAAGACATGTATATATAAAATATATAAAGAACTCCCACCACTCAATAATAAGAAGAGAAATAGCACAACTAAAAATGGACAAAATATTTAAAAACACACACACACGAATGGCTAGTATGTCATGAGAAGATGATCAGCGTCGTTGGTCATCAGGGAAAAACAGGTGACTACCACAATGATATTATACAAATACCCACTAGGAGAGCTGAAATTTAAAAAGACTGCCAATACACAGTGGTGCTGAAGATGAGGGGTGACAAAAATGCTTTTTTTAGAGACAGAGTCTCACTTTGTCGCCCTCTGTAGAGTGCTGTGGCATCACAGCTCATACAACCTCCAACTCCTGGGCTTAGGCGATTCTCTTGGCTCAGCCTCCAGAGTAACTGGGACTACAGGTGCCTACCACAATGTCCAGCTATTTTTTTTCATTGCAGTTAGGCCAGGGCTGGGTTTGAACCCACCATCCTTGGTATATAGGGCTGGCACCCTACTCACTGAGCCATAGGCACCACCTAGAATTCTTTTTTTTAATTTATTGTTGGGGATTCATTGAGGGTACAAGAAACCAGTTTACACCTGATTGCATTTGTTAGGTAAAGACCCTCTTACAATTGTCTCTTGCCCCTAAAAGGTGTGGCACACACCAAGACCCCACCCCCTCGCTCCTTCCCTCTCTCTGCTCTTCCTTTCCCCACCCACTCTCTCATTCTCTCTCTCTGCTCTCCCCTTCCCCGACCCCCATAGTGTCATTAATTGTAATTAATTGTCCTCATATCAAAATTGAGTACATAGGACTCATGCTTCTCCATTCTTGTGATGCTTTACTAAGAATAATGTGTTCCACTTCCATCCAGGTTAATACAAAGGCTGTAAAGTCTCCATTTTTTTTGAAGGCTGAATAGTATTCCATAGTGTACATATACCACAGCTTGTTAATCGATTCTAGAATTTTTTTTATACTGCTAGTTGGAATGTAAAATAGTTCAAACAATTTGCAAACTGTTGGGAAGTTTCTTATAATATCAAACCTGTACTTATCTTATGACCCAACAATGCTACTTGATTTGCCCCCCCAAAATAAAAACATACATCAACAAAAACTTTAAAGACAAATGTTCATAGAAGCTTTATTTAGAGCACCCCCCAACTAGAAATTTCTCAATGTCTGTTAACAGATGAATGACAAAGTCTGAGCTATTCATCCAGTGGAATACACGCAACCATAAAAAGCAACAGCGATAAAAGAGCTGTTAGTACACACACCATAGATCTTTCTCACAGACGTGCTGAGCAAAAGAAGTCAGAAACAAACGAATGCATGCCATTAATTGCATTTATATGAAATTCTACAATCAGCACAACTTAACGATGGTGATAGGAATTGGATCTGTGGTTGCCTGAGGGGTAGGGATTAAATCTGAAGGAGCACAAGTGACTTTCAGAGATAAAAATGTTCCAGAGTGGGGTGGCAATTAGGCAGATGTGTACATTTGTCAAAACTCATCAGACTGTACACTGATGATCTGTGCATTTTGTTGGTATAAATTACACTTCAATAAAGTTGATTTAATAAATTCCCCTCCCATTGAAACAGCCTTTGGCAAGAATATAACTGCCAAAGACAAGACAGATGCAAATGAGTCCTGCTAGAAAGCCAGAGGGCAGCTGCACCCCGCCAGCCCCTTCCAGCAGGCAGCTGGCAACCTGCAGGGCACGCTAGAACAAGGCAGCATTTTCCAAAGAAATGAAATGACTGCAAAAGGCCGTGTTAGAGGGTGTGCTTTGAACGACAGAGCAACTGCACAGTGAGCGTCCCAGCCTCGGTGGCAAAGGCGTGAGAGAAAAGGCAGGTATTTTCACAGGGGCGGTGTGGATGTGTCACCCTGGTTTTGGGCAGATGAGGATCTCCATTGTTCTTGGGGAAAAGAAAAGTCCCACAAGGCCAAACTATTCCTTTTTTGCTACAAAAGTTGAGAGTTTGTCACTGTTGTTATTATCGATGGTATGTGTGCGTGTGCATTTAACCAGCTTCTTAGGGAGGGGAGCCTGGAGTTGGGAATCACAATCCAGCAGAGCCTTCACAGCCCATTTCCCTGCATCCTGCCCCCCTTCAAGAGTGCAGGTTTAGACGCTGACCTGCTATTTCAGGATGTCCTTAGTCAACAGCCAGTAGGTAGACCCGGCATCTGGGTAGACCTGATGAGGCTTATTCAGTCACAGTTCTGAAAGTCAGAGTTGCTAAAACCAAGTTAACTGCTACAAATTCTATCTTAATAATGCTTCTTTGTTTCTGGGTGGAATACAAAATCTGAGGATGGTAAATAAAGTGTCCAAGTATTTTTTATATTACATGGTGGGATACTTTCTGAAAAGCCCTCATATAAAGCAGAACTCTGAGATCTTTTCTGTCTCTTCCTTGGTTCCAACTCAAGGAAGATACATCCACAGACCACAATTAGCTGGGTATCAGACCTTGTATTATTATTATCATCATCCCCATGCACAGGGAAAAGCCTTGGCAAGCTCTCTTCACGTGGAGACACTGCAGGACTCTTCATTCAGCCTCGAGAATCGCAAAGACAGCCCAGAGATGGAACCTGGCTTTGCCTTCCTTAATGACATCAAACTCCAGGACTGTAGCTGAAGCTGCAAACAGCTCAGAGTTTGTACAATTCCATTTGACTATAAACAGTACTTATTACTTTTACTGCTTTGTAGCATTTCCTCAGGCTTGTTTTCATCCTTTGGGCAAATTACTCTTTATTCTCTACCGAACAGTTTGGAAGTTCCTGCTTTAGCTTATGTAAGACAGTGGCGCTCACTTGACTAGGAAGCTGTCCCCCAAATCATATACATGCTGGCAAGAATCCACACATCCGAGCGAGAATCTTGGCATGTATGATGTAACAAACCTGCAGGGTGGATGGGCTGGAGCTGAGCCTGAGGCTGAAAAGTAGGCAGAGAGGAGAGTGGGGTCTTCCTGGTGAGAGGTGAGGAAAGAGTATATAGCTAAGAAAAGTAGTGGGGCTAAGCTGGAGGCTGTCTACCAGCTGTAGACAACTGCCCGCTTGGTATAATTTGAAAAGCATCCTCTAACACCAGTCACCCCACCCTCCCTTATTGCACAAAGGCACATTATTCAAGTGCATCATGTCTGAACTTAGGACCCAGGACTTTAGGGGGAAAACACATAGTCCACGCTGGCTTATTGGATCAAGATTAGCATCTGCTGTCACCCATGAAAAGAGTGAACTGGAACAAGGTGGGTCAGTATTGATAATGGGAAGGAGAAAGAAGATATTATATTATTGAAGTGTGGAGGCCGTGGACTGGGAAGACCAGAACCTGCCCAGACTCCATATCTGTTACTCCTCCCCATGGCGACTTATTTATATGACTGCTTTCCTAGTTACTGCAATCCCTTCGCAGAGCCCAACCTCCTTTCGTTTGTGTATTACCTGATAAACTACTGGGAACAGAAGGAGGGCGATGAATGCGTAGGGATACTGGGAAACCGAGAACTGCCATTTCTGGACACTACAGAACAATGAGAACCAGATTTATTTTCTGGTTGTATATAAAACAACTGTTTTATATAAACAGAATCAGATTTATGTTCTGGTTGTATATAAAACAACTGTTTTCGGACATTGAAAACTGGTACCATAGGACCATAATCCCTGCGAGAAGAGAAATGACAAGGTGACCCCGACGATCACCCCAATATTCTGACTGACGGCACTTTCCAGGCCTTGGTGCCAAAAAAAGACCTTGGGCAGAATGGGGCAGTCCTGGTGAACTAAAAAGACAGAGATGGTAGTTTAGGGAGACGGAGGCAGCTTTGCAAGGTAGAGTACCAGACAGGAAAGAGCTTTGGAAGTCTGCATGGGTGTGTTTTGGAGTTTCTGGCTGAAAATTAAGCTGTGTACAGACTAAGACTCTGTAGGACTGAGCAAAGAATGGCTACAGAAGCTGCGAGCTGAACAATTCCCAGAGCTCACACAGGGCCAAAAGATGGTTTAGTTTCAACCAGACAGAGTACAGAGACCAGGTTAAAATCCCTGGGTGTTTAGAACAGACTTCACAAATGTTATGCCATTGTAGCAGGACTAACCTAACCTTGGAATAAAGTCTACTGTAGGACTACTCTACTAATTCTTGAAAATAAGCCACCAAAGAATCAATTTGATCCTCAAATAACCTTTCTGCCGGAGAAAGGTGGGTCTAACTCTCTTTGCAGAAAGACATCAAAGTCCACATGCTCAACAAAGTAAAATCCACAGCGTCCAGTACACTATTAAAAACTATCACCCATGCCAAGAAAGAAGAAATGGTGCCCTATAACCAGGAGAAAAATTAGGCCATAGACACAGGAACTAAAAACCTAGATTCTTAGGTATATTTTTGTCTCATACAAATGCAATTCTCACAATTAGCAATCGATTTAATACCTGTCAAACACTCTGAATATGAGGTTACTCATGTTGACTCCCCACCTCATACACTTAACATCTAATTAGCTAACTGTTTGAAAAAAGCTCATAGACACTAGCTGACAGCCTCTTCCTTGGAAGAGCCAAAGGATGAGCTTGTTTGAAGAAGAGAGAAGCTGCTCACCTGGGGCACAGGAGAATAATAAATACTGGATCAATTTCTTACAGGGGGTTGATGTGCCCCTTTTCAGCCTTCAGAGCTTTGTAAAAGCATCTCTTTTCCCCACTTCCCCACCCCAGGCTTAAAGTGATTTTAAAGCAGAGGACTGAGAAACTCCCATAGCGAATATTGACTGGCTCCCAGAAGAGGAAAGTAAGGAAATGCAAAAGCAAGACTCTTATATGGACGGTGACTTGGTTTTCTCTATTATTCTTGGGGAATTACAACACAAGATTTCCTTTTCTTTGATGATCACGTTAAAAAGTGACCCAACTTCCAATCAGTATGATTTAGCACAGCCTGCAGAGAATGCCAGTCACAGAGTCCACACAATATAGTCACCAAGAAGAGGTAGGAGGAGATTTTTTCCACCAACACTTCTAAGCAGTAGTTTGGAGACAGGCCTGGCTCAGCTTCATAAATGATGTGATGAGTTCCACTGTAAGCCTTTATTTAAAATGTAATCATCCCCTCCCAGCCCCAGCACGCATGCACAGAGCGAGTCTCTAACATTAAGAGGGATGCTCATCCATCCTCAGAATATGCTGAGCCTCAGTGAATTGCACGACCACACAATAGCTCCAAATGTTATTATGCCATATGTCCTGGAACTTAAGTGGCTTCTGCAGCGCCTCTTAGTCATGTCATTGTGCGGGTGGCGGTGTACTAGCCAGCAATGACCATGCACAATTTGAGATTGAGCAACCTTTATAATCATCTAGATAGGTTCTGAGAGATCTCCAGAGCTGTCCCCACAGGCCTGCTTCTACATGCCAATTAGAAGGGCAGCTCCAGTTATTTCCTAGGTAATGAGGGACGTGCTTGTGATTTAACTTCTACCTACTATTGTTCCCTGTGGGGTTTTTGGAGGAAAGTAATGGCCTCCTCATTACCGCAAAGCGTTAACTTGGTGTGTGTTTTGCTGTTGCTGCCATAGTTTATTCCTCGTCTGAACTCTGCATAATTCTAAGGGTTATTTGTTTCTAAATGGCTCAAGCTTCTCTTGGGTATTCAATTGAGATGACTGTTTAATTTCTAAGAGTCAGGTAAAACATAGATTCTCAGCAGTTACTCTAAACTTTCCCCCAATGTTTGAACTGCCTTGTCAACATGCCCTGTATGTACTTGATCTCTTCTGGCAAGTCTCACTGAGAAGCCCACTTCTCTTCTAGGAAAGGTCTTAACACCAAAGTCTCTCTCCTACTTACTGGTTCTAATTCTACTTTCTGCTACATAAGACGCAAGCTAACTTGGCTTGCAAATGATAGTTTATACTCTGCACTAGCCCTGCGAGCCTTCCCCAAGCCCTGTCAACTGTCCTGTAGCTGGTGACATGGCAATAGACTTCTAACTGACTTGGTTTCTTTTTCCTTTTTATACCTCCTCTTTTTTGTATTTCTTCTTTTTTTGTATTTCTTCTATTTCTCCCGTTTCCTTTTCCTTTCTTTCCTTTTTCATTCCTACTAAAAGACACATATAATTTGGAAACATCATTCAGAAGCACCACGACATAATTCCCTACTGTGTCTTTGGAAGTACTAGACTCAAATCTGCTCCTAATCAGGCTTGCCTTCTTGCTCTGTAAAAATAGAATCCCCGGTCCTACTTACTTAAGGAATCACAGTGCAAAGTTTTCTTTGGGTCTTCTGTTTTCCAAAATGCCAATATCTACTGGAGTTAAACATCAATTTTTTATGTCATGCACCTCTGCTTTCTTTCTTTCTTTCTTTCTTTTTTTTTTATAGACAGAGTTTCACTATTTCACCCTCGGTAGAGTGCTGTGGTGTCACAGCTCACAACAACTTCCAACTCTTGGGCTTAAGAGATTCTTTTGCCTCAGCCTCCCAAGTAGCTGGGCTACAGATGCCCCTCACAACTCTCAGCTGTTTTTTGGTTGCAGTTGTCATTGTTCTTTAACAGGCCTAGACCAGGCTTGAACCCACCAGTTTCAGTGTATGTAGTTGGCACCCTAACCACTGAGCTATGGTTGCTGCCACCTCTGCTTTCTTTTGAGCATAAAATGGAACTGAAAGTCAAGACAATTATAGTAGAACTGCTATATATTGACCACCCAATGGACTGTAACAAACTGGTCAACGTATATTGGTGATCAACATAGTAACTTCCATTCAGTACATGTGATACATGTCTGGTCTACGAAGATTAAGTCAAGGGAAGGAGGTGGTCAATGTAGGGACGTGGTCAACTATGAGGGTTCTACTGTACTTAGTTCAATTCAGATGGCAAACATTTTGGTCTAATGTCACAACTGATAGAAGAAAAAAATCTTTTATTGACATAAAACTGTTTGATGAGTATCCTAAGCCTCCACATTATCATTTAATTTACACATGTGGCCTTCGAGAGCACACAATAAGCTCAGTGACCCCTTGGCCCACTCAGTTGTAGCCCTTCACTTTCCATAAACATAACTGGGATTTTAGAAACTCTTCATCTACCTGCAGGTGGATGTTATTCAAGAGAGGAGGCAATCGCTACAACGTCTCATGAAAAGCTGATGTTGTAATTGTAAAAATAATTCATAATACAAACAGCATTTAATGTGTTTCATTGTTGCTTATGATACTAACAGTGTATTAACCTACTTTCTTCTTGTTTCTATGGAAAACAAACCACAAAGACCTCATCTTTCCCTCAGATCACAAAGCAAGGGTGGATTTCAAGGTACATTTATTTATTTATATACAGACATTTGGAGAAATTGGACAGCCACGTCTCTACATTTTCCAAATGACATAATGGGCAGCAGTGACAGGGTAAAATTGTGGCTTTTAGCCATCAGACAGAAACTGATGCGCTCTAGCCCAGCTGTGTGTACACACTCAGGCTGATGAGGGGAGGCCGTGGAATTCAAACCAGCACCCTGCGGTACTTTGCATTCAGCCTGCATCACCCAAGACAGAAAAACAGTGTGCTAACGAGGGAGAAAGTTGAATAACACACAGCCCCACTTTACAGGTTCCGCACATCGGCTGGACGAACAGGTGCCCGTAGCTGTCCTGAGGGCTGAAGGTAAACGAGAGAACCGACCAGGAGTGAATGAAGCTGTCCTCAAAGAAGTGCCGGGCTCACGCGGACCCTACTCAAGAGGAAAGGGACCAGCGAAAAGGGAGGAAGGGGGCCCCATTTCTGATTTAGGACTTGCAATCGCTGTTACATCCCTTGCTGAGACAAGTGTCCACTTTGTTCAGCTGCATGGGATGCAAAGTCTAATTAAAACTTCTTGAAGAAGAGATGGGAACGCATGGGCTAAGTCATTCTGCACAGCTTGATCCAGATCCCCAGGGACCACGGTGGATCGAATTTCCTCTGCAAGGGCTGCACCCAAAAGCGGACGCCCCTCCCCGGCTGGTCAGGGGGCTGCAGCTCTTCAGTTTCCCATTCCACCGTCAGCACACAGAGAGGGTCTCTTCTTCAAAGGTTCCTGGAGAAGTTCTAGAATTGAGTTTTGGTAGCTCTGATTGGTCAGCCGTGGGCTGCATGGTCATCCCTTAACCAATCACTATGGTCAGAGATAATGATACTGTGATTGGCCAGGCTATTCACACCTCTGACCCTAACTGTGTGTGTGTGGGTAGCCCCTCACTTCCCACCTGGACAGATAACACAATGAATACCTCCCGAAGAAAAGTCGAATTCTACCACGAGAACAAGGGTGCAGAACAGCAAACAAAAATGAGTAACGACCTCAGGTTAACAAACTGACTAAAGAAGAAGGGCAAAGTTAATGCATGGGATTCCTAGATACAGCTCAAAATAGTGGCTTCACTCGTCTCAGGATTCTGTAACAGACTCGGGCTCTGCCAACCATCACTTGGCCGTGGCCATTTTTGAGGAACCACAGCTCCCAGGTTAGTCTCCATGTGAAAATTATAGAACATGAGGTGTTCGAGGACAATTAGAAATGAATTTATCCTCATCAGCAGTCAGAGGTTTCCAGGACTGATAATGTTTAAAATATATGGTGATTGCCTTTAATTATCCTTGACAGCCTGTAAGTTTTCATGTTTCTTATTAGTGAAATGATGTTGTGAATCACTATATATGAGGTAAATTTCTGATGTGAACTTACAAAGTTCTAGACATTTTTCTGTTATTTTCTGTTTGATTAGAAGTTTCAGGAAGAATCGTTTCTAAGTTTATTAATTATGTTGACACCTCTCCCATGTGTTCTATTGTTACTCTTAGTGTAAGACAACTGGGAGAGATTCTTCTGCCCATCACAGCAAACGAGAGCCTGTTAGCGGGTGGAGTCATTCAAGAGGCCGCGAAATGGCAATCTCGTATCTGGAATCTCCGTCAGTCATTCCTAGTGACACATAGCAATTCCCTCTCTGGGCAAAAGTTCCCAGGGGGCAAGTACCATCCCAAATTCTTCCATCAAACTGATGATGCTTACAAAGCAAAGAGGGCTTGTGACTCCCAGGCAGCAGACCAGTGTCAAGTGGAAGAAAACAAGCTTGGCTGGTAGCCATAGACCTACCTGGCATTATCCAAGGTGCCTTTGAACTTCTACCCGCTGCTGTCAGAGTAGAAGGCTGGAAGGCAGGGCTGAGACTGGACGCAGGTGGGTGCTACAGTAAACACCCCTCGGGCAGAGGTTAACTAAGGGGGAATGATAACCACAGTCAACAACCACCAGCTTCAACTGGCTTTGCAGCTAGCTAGCTCACCTTTTGAACTTTGGATGATTTTAATATCATTTACTTTGTGGTTTTAAAATTTCTCCACTATTGAAATTGCCATCACAGTGCCAAAACAACCACATAAAGTTTGAAAACAGAAGGGAAGCCAGTTCTAGAAATTTCCACCCAAGTTCTTAGTAAAAGCTAGCCCCTTAGCCCTGCAGGTTCCTCCTCTGAAGAAGACTTCAAAAGACCAAAAACCGCTTCCTCTCAGTGCCTCTGCCCTTTTGAGCCTTCCTATTCTTTTTTTCCTCTTGAGAGAGCATATTTTCACTTCCAATAAAACAAACAAACAAAAAAACTGTCAGTTGCTCGGTTTACATGGTGCATCCTGAAATTCATTTCTCCTGACAATCATTAAGGACCTAAAAACTTTCACAAAGAGGCCACTAACACTGCTTCAAGACTACCCACTCTACTCCTAACCCAGCTAGTATTTATGCCACAAATGCCTATATAGGGGCACACAGGAGTAAGAGAAGAAAGAAAGAACGTGAAACTTTTCCCATTACTGCAATTACAACTGGGCAGGCAAGGAAGAGCATGGGAGTGCAAGGTCAAGGACCAATGGGCTGTGTGATGAACAAAGGAAACAGAACCCAGAGGAAAACACTCAATGCCCTGGACAAATCTCAAAAGGAGAAAGAAGTCTAAACCCTAAAGCAACATCTCGTACGTGTATTTATAAGACATCCAAGAAAAGGCCTGACTTGAACAGTTGCCTGTGGTGGGGATGGAGACCAAAGGAGCGGAAGGAAACTCTGAAGATGAAGGAACTGTCATAGAGCCTGGTGGTTACTCAATATATAATTATCACCATTCAAAACTTAAAACAGATGAAATGTGTTCCCTGTAAATCATACCTTAATAAACAAAGGTACACACGCGCATACACATAGGCACTGTGGCTGGAGTAGAAGAGGCACGGACAGGTGGAAGGCATCACCACAGCTGGGTCAGGCAAGGATGGCAGCATGGGCTCGGGTGGCCCCTGAACTGGGAGGAGCAGTTGGGCTCTGGGTCTACCTAGAAGGTAGGACAGAGAGGGGTCGCTGATGGATTGGGTGGAGGGAATCAGAAAAGGAAACGAGCAAGGGAGGCCCCTGGGACTGGGTTTAAGAAGATGACTAGGGGTGGTCCCAGAGTGCCCGACGTGCTGACTGTGCAATACCAACCACTATGACACAATGTCATCCTCTCCTGAGGCTCCTCCCTTCTAGAGCACAGCACACGCAGCACACGCAGGGACGGCGCGGTCAACCTGGGTCTTCTCTCTGCAGGCAGCGGAGGCGACAGGAGCCAGACGCTCCTGGCCATGACAGCCCGAGACTCGTGTGGGCGACTGCCCCTTACAGAGTCCCGTGTCAAGTTCCAGCTTCTGACTCGGTAGCTCTGGGGTGGTATCTGGGACTCCTACAATCACATGAACAAGGACAGTACCCCCACTCCGTGGGCAGGTCACCTGAGAACTCAGCTTCGAAGGACACAGCGCCTGGGAGGAAAGGAACGACACGCTCTCACTCTCATCACAGCCCAGGGGATGCTGAGCCTGGGGTCAGACACAGACTCTGTCCTCCCTGAAGCCACTAGGTAGGGTGCTGAGGACACACAGGCTACCTGTGGGGCCAACGATGTGACAGAGGTGGGCTCTTGCCCAAGGGGCCACCAGAAAGGGGCTCTGAGCTGGAACTGCAGCTGGGCCCTCCCAGTCCAGCCATTGGAGTCAGCTCCCAGGAGGTCCTGGTCAAGGCCGGGAGCCTGCCAGAGGCTGGACATGGTGTGAGGGAGCCTTCACCAAAGCTGCCACCTCCTCTCTCCCCCAGACAGGCCTCAGACTTCAGCACATCCCACGGGATCCCTCTGTCCCCAAGAGCTCCACGCTCAGTGGCCAGCTGTGCACCTCGGGCCCACCCTGGGGCCCAGCACCCGGGGGCCACCTGCTTTGGCCTCACTGCAAGGCAATGGCCTGGGGAGTCCAGAGAGCTGTCCAGCTGCCTCTCCTGACCCCCAGCCTGGACCCTCTCCTGGGGCTGTTCTCCATCCAGCTCCCACTTCTTCCCCATCTCAACCCCCTGTGACTTCCCAGGTTCCAGATTGGCATTTCCATGCCCAGGTTCCACTTCTGCACGTCACTGTCCTGGGGAATGTCTTCCTGCTTCGGGAACAATAATCTATTAAGGATACTCTAGCTGACTGCAGAGCATGGAGAGGGACAGGAAACGCAGGAACAGGCTCTATGCTCCGTTTCTTAATGTTCTTCATTCAACAGTGTTAGCTGAGCCTCTGCTATGTGCCAGGTTCTGTTCTCATGATGAGGACACAGAAAACTCACTTCAGATAATGCCCCCCCCCCAGGGCTGCAGGGCAGGAGGGGGCGGAAGCCTCATTAAGGCTGTTTATGGTTTAAATGGCCTCTGCAGAGATTCGCAGCAGGCGGAGATGTGTGTTTATCTGCGTCCCCCTGCATCTCTGCTAGAATGACAGCAAAGTTGTGGACCCCCCACAAGGACGAAGGGAATGGGAGAGGAGATGACAGCGGAAGGGAGATCAGTTTGGGGAATATTTTGGCAGTTGAACAACTCCAGCCATCCCTCTGCCCGCATGGGGAGCTGCTGACGCAGGCCCAGAGCTTTGGGCTGCAGAATTCCATCGGGAAAGCCTTGGAAACTGGGTGCCCCGGGCAGGGAGGGAGGTGTCGGGCTGTGCAGGGAAGCCTGGGGTCCGAACCCCAGTCCTCTGCTCACTCGCCGTGTGGTCTAGTCTGACCCCCGCTGAGCCCCTGTCCTCATGTCTGCTGGGGATGGTAGTGCCTGCTCTGAGCGTGACTGGGTCCCCAGGCAGGCAGTTAGCACAGCCCGGGCGCAGACAGCCTATCAGGGCAGTTCTCACCACATTATTCTTTTCTCTCTCAGCTCAGAGGGTCTCCCAGGGCAGCCGCCCCCATACCTTGTCGCTATGGTTAGAGGAGCAGACAGAGCCTAATGCTGTCACCCTGCAGTTATCATTGGGGAAGCTGGCGTCCTTTTGTCTGAGTTAATAAACCCCTTTCCTTCCAGAAGATCAGAAAAAGAAAAAACTTGAGTGAGCAGCTTTCTGCTTGCCTCCCCTTCCACTTCTCCAAGGCGCATGCTTCCTCGCAGGCTCCCACGTCAGTGTGCCTCCTGAGGCCGTGGTGCCTGGAGAAGCACGCCTGGCCCCAGGAAGCCTCTGCAAGTCATGGGAAGCAGTCCACAGAGGGGGAGAACCACCCCCGGGTCACTGTCAAGGTCTCAGAGCCCTGCTCCCTGAGGCCCCGCCCCCCCGCCCTCCGGGGGGGGGGGGGGGGGGGGCCGCCCGGGCCCCCCCCCCCCCCCCCCCCCCCCCCCCCCCCCCCCCCCCCCCCCCCCCCGCCCCCCCCCCGCGCCCCCCGCCCCGCCCCCCCCCCCCCCCGCGGGCCCCGCCCCCGAGCCCCCCCCAGCCGCCCCCGCCCCCCGGCGTGGCCGACCCCCGCGCCCCCGCCC
>CAUYON010015047.1:0-11303 GCA_963573935.1 Arctocebus calabarensis
ACCCCGCATTCCCGTTCCCGCGCCCGCGCAATCGGCTAACCGCCAGACTTTCAAACCAACCAATCCACGAGCAACACACCACTCACCCCCCCTTCCCCTCCCCTTGCGGTTTTCAGGTTTAAAACCAGCCTGTAACAGCCAAACGGGGTCCTTCCCCCGAGCGGCTGAGGGACCCTGACGCGTCAGCAATAAACCGCCTCTTGCTTTTGCATCAACTCGGGAGTTGGTGACTGTTTTCTTGGGGGTGTCCACCCTAGTTGGAACCCAATTTGGGGTCCACCAAAACTACAGATGCTTGCCAAAATGCTGGGCTAATTTTTCTTTCTTTGTTTCTTTCTTTCTTTCTGTTTTTTTGTAGAGATAAAGTCTTGCTGTTGCTCAGGCTGGTCTCTAACTCCTGAGCTCAAGCGATCCTTGACCTGCCAGTGCGCTAGGATTACAAGTGTAAGCCACCATACCTGGCCATGACCCAGCATCCTTTATTAGAAAAGCAAATTATTTTCTAGCAACATTCCAGCAGACTTTCATTTATATCTCATTGGTCTGTATCACATGGCTACAAGGAGTATGAAAATAGAATATTTAGCTTTTCTAGCCTCTGTACTAAAACATTGCAAAGGGAATAGAAGTTTGGGAACCCTTATGTAGCCATTTTCTCTTAATGACACGAAAAAACACATGGGACATGAAGACTAAGCTACTAACCAATTTCCAAGCTTTATCTTACAATTCACTGGCCACTGATACATTGAACAAATATTTATTGAGGGTCTACTACAAGTTAGACACTGAGCTTTGCTCAGGAATCCCACTCCAAGATGCAGAACAGATTCAGCGTCCCAGAGCAATGGACCTTTTTGGCACCAGGGACCAGTTTCATGGAAGACAATTTTTCCATGGGGGTTAGGAGGATCAGACTGGAGGCAGAGCTCAGGCAATGATGCGAGTGATGGAGATAGCTATGAATACAGGTAAAGCCATGAGGCTTCCCTGGGTCACCTGCTGCTCACCTCCTGCAGTTCCTAATAGCATGGTCTGGCCCAGGTGTTGGGAACCACAGCCCTAGAGGGCCAGGAATCCAGCCTCCCTCCAGACTTGGAAAGAAGGCATGAAGACTGCCAATAATCTGTCATTTCAAGTTCCATTTTCATCTAGCTAAGTGGTTCTCAACCTTCCTAATGTCGTGACCCTTTAATACATTCCTGTGGGTCGCGACACACAGGTTGAGAACCGCTGAATTCTAGCTCCTCTTTTAACTTCCATTTCCATCCGATTCTCCTTGTATCAGTCTTTGCTTCAATAACTAACTGCTCTGAAACTTACTAGTTTAAAGCAATAACCTTGAATTATTGCTCACAAGTCTGCAGGGTTAGTGGCAGGTTCTTCTGATCTGGACCAGCTCTGCCTGACCTTAGCTGGGCTTGCTCAGGTGTTTGCAGCCCACTCGTGGGTCTAAGATGGCCTCACTCATGTGGCTGGTAGGTGGTGCTGGCTTTCAGCTGGGACAGTGGGCTAACAGGGCCACGTGTCATTCATTATCCAGTGGGCTCACTCAGGCTTGGAGATGAGGTGGTAGATGCAGGGTTCTCAAGAGTAGCAAGTATGGGAAAGCCCCAATATGCAAGGCCCAGCACGAAAGCCCTTTTTCAAGCCTCTGCATGTCACATCGGGCCCCTTTTGGTTAAAACAAGCCACGAAGATTCCAGAGGAATGAAGTCCGCCTCATGATGGGTGGGGCTACCATCACACTGCAAGGGCAGGACAGCAGGGCAGGGAAGGATCTGGGATTATTTTGCCGACAACCACGCTTCTGTTCTACTACGTGATACATCAACATTTGCTAAGTTGGATAACAGTCTTTGAGGCCAGGCAAAATTAACCTCTATCAAACATGGGTAACGGGGCCTTTTCAAAGAGATCCCAATGCTTCTTATAAATTTTTTTTTTTTTCCAAGACAGACTCTCACTTTGTCACCTTCAGTAGAGTGCCCTGGTGTCACACAGCTCACAATAACCTCCAACTCCTGGGCTTAGGCGATTCTCTTGCCTCAGCCTCCCAAGTAGCTGGGACTACAGACGCCCGCCACAACGCCCGGCTATTTTTCTGTTTTGCAGTTCGGCCAAGGTCGGGTTTGAACCCGCCACCTTCAGTATATGGGGCCAGCACCCTGCTCGATGAGCCACAGGCGCCGCCCTGCTTCTTATATATTAAAGTAGCTCCTCATTAGGAAAAGAAAAAACCTGAATTGTCCATCGCCAGCTTGCAAGCCAGTGCTTGGCAAAATTTATGGGCTAAACTCATTTGTAAAAAATTTATTTTACATAATCCAGGATAGGTACACACACGTTTTATAAACTAATATATGTTAATAGAAATACTTTATTATAATAGAAAATATTTTATTATAATACATAATAGTAACTGGGCATGGTGGCTCACACCTGTAATCCTAGCACTCTGGGAGGCCGAGGCAGGTAGATCTCTTGAGCTCAGAAGTATGAGGTTACTGTGAGCTATGATGCCACAGCACTCTACCCAGTGTGACAGAATGAGACTCTGTATCAATAAAAAATAAAATAAATAAAAATAAAATATTAGAAAGCATCATATCTTTAAATTCATTTTTTAAAAGTTACCTCTGACTCAACTGAAATAATTCACCAACCACTAATGGGTCATGACTTGTAGTTTGAAAAGCACTGTCAGAGGCTGAGGCCAAGAACACTGTTTTTTCTAGACAAAGGGGGAAAAAAAGGAGCAAAGAGTCTGGGTTTGGGGCTTGCAGGATGTAAGGATCAGCATGCTAGGAGCCTGCTGCATGGGAGATGAGGAAGGAAAAAGGCCCATAAATTTTGCCCTCCACTGGCTTACAAGTTGGCGATGGATAATTCAGTCTTTTTCTTTTTTTCTTTCTTTTTTTTTGGTAGTTTTGGTGGCAGCTGCACTTGGCAGGGGAGAGGAGGGGTAAGTGTCTGGCTAAGTTACCCAGGCTGGTCTTGAACTCTTGGACTCAAGCGATCCTCCTACCACAGCCTCTGGAGTAGCTGGGATCAGGCATGAGCCACTGTGCCTGGCTCAGCTCACGGCTTATTCTAATGAAAGCTCTCAGGGAAGCCACGTGACATGATTTGTTTTTCAAAATAGTTTCTCTTGACCTTATGCACAGCCCAGGGATGATTCCAGAATGACCTAATTTTCTCTATTTCAAACAAGCCTGGAATGACGTCCAGACCCTCCACAGAGGATTCTCTCACTTTCCCCACTTTATTCAATCAAACTCGTTCCCTGGTTCCTTTCCCTTCACAAGGGCCCCTGCCCTGTGCCGAGCTGCTCTGGAGCCGAGTCCTACAGAGGCATGGAGTGAAGTTTGCACATTTTCCCTCCATCGGTGGGTACTTTGACCATCGTCTACCACCGGGAATTGGCATTTGCCCAGCATGCTGCCTTGCTGGCTGGAGTCTGCACAGCAGGGGGTTTTCTTTTTTTCTGATTCGCAACATGGACACTTGGAAGGACATCCTTTAAATTTTGGCAGCTGGCTCCTCACAGCTTGGAAGCAGCTCTCCTTTCCTGGTGGGGTCTGTATCTCTGCTGGGACAGCTGCAGTGCGTGGTCGGTGTCCTCGGGTCACGCTGAGTGAGAAGGAAGCTGGGCCAGGGGCTGCTCAGCGGGAGACAGGAAGATTCCCAGGACCCGGGCCTCCCTCTGGCGGGTCCCCAGGAGATGAGTTCCAGCTGCTTTTCTTTTCTTCTTTCTCTCTCCACCCCCCTTCCCAGTCGGGCTCTTTCTCCCTCCTTCCTCTGGCCAACCCCCAAGATTTCTGGTGGAAAAAAATCACTGTCAAAAAAGAATTCAGAGAATGGGCAGCTGGAGAGCAGAGGGAGGTCTCTCCTTCTGGAAGCCCTTTGCATGGGCGCTGTCACCTCTCGTCTGGAGAAAGATGAAGGGGCCAGATGAGAGCTCCCTCAGCCTCCAACTCACACCGCCCCTCCCTCCCACCAGATTTCTTCAGTCTGCTTTGTGGTTTCTACTTTGAAGGCTTGTGGGTGAAGATACTGTTAGGGAAGGGAGGGAAGGAGGGGGAGAAAGTGGTTGAGTTGCACTGAAAAGTGGGGGAATTAGTGAGAGGAGAAATTGGACCGGTTGCGGGGAGGGGCTCCTGGTTCACTGCGTTGATTAAGGCTGAAAGTTTGAACTCTCTGAGGTTCCATTTCCTCATCTGTAAAATGGGTACACTTGTACTTGCTTCTCAAGGCTGAGAATTTCTTTTTTTTTTTTTTTTTTTTGAGACAGAGTCTCACTTTATCACCCTCAGTAGAGTATGATGTCACAGCTCACAGCAACCTCCAGCTCCTGGGCTTAGGCAATTCTCTTGCCTCAGCCTCCCAGTAGCTGGGACTACAGGTGCCCGCCACAACGCCCGGCTATTCCTTTGTTGCAATTTGGCCGGGGCCGGGTTCGAACCCACCACCCTTGGTATGTGGGGCCGGCGCCCTAGTCACTGAGCCACAGGCGCTGCCCAACGCTGAGAGTTAAATGGGACTCAAGGCGATGATCGTCCACTCTGTAAGTGCTTCACAAACAGGATGTTATTCACATAAAGGGAGCGTTGGAGGGGCAGCGCCTGTGGCTCATCGAGTAGGCGCTGGCCCCATGTACCGAAGGTGGCAGGTTTGAACCTGGCCTCGGCCGAACTGCAAAAACAGAAAAATAACCGGGCGTTGACAGTCTGTCTCTACAAAAAAATAATAATAATAATAAATAAAATGAAATACAAAATAAAGGGAGCGTTGGAGTAGGAGCTGGCAGAAACTCCCAGAGAAAAGGAAGACAGGGAACAGCTGTTGGGGAGCTTCGGACCTGTCAGTTTAATAATTTATGTCTTTTAAAATCAGATTTGCCAGCTTCCCAGGGTTCTCCCCTCTTCCCAGGTGTGAAATACAAAAGCTGAGTAGGTATCCTCATCCCTATCTCACAGAAGAAATTGAGGTCCAACATGGTACACACAGGGCCTCACTGTGTGTGTGGCTGTTGCTGTCACACAGCTGGCAGGGGAAGGCGGAGCGCAGTCCCCAGGCCCCCTCCTCAGCGTCTCCGTGAGGGGGACGGAGGGAAAGCAGGCGGCTGCTGTGTGACGACCGGCCCAGCCCTTAGCAGATGGAAGAAGCCTCTGGAATGAGCTGGATGCTTTATGTGGGTGTATCCTCAAGCCTCCGATGGCTTGGGAAGAAGGGGACTGCCTGGGAACGGCATTGTCTCCAAAAGTAATGTCTGAAGATTGCAACTGTGGGGATGATAGGTTTTGAATGGGATGTAATATAATCTAAAAACAAAGCAAATTAAATGATGGAATATCTCCCCAAGGACGATCCTTGGTAGAAACAAGAGACTGTTCCCAATAACATAAAATTAGGGGCTTGCATTTTATAATCCCCAAAGCTAAGGGCCTTATTTCTTCCTTTCGAGCACTAAGCACGAGGACTTGGATTCCAACCAGGAAGACCACGTGACAAGTTCTGGGTCCCAGGCAGTGACTTTGCTGATGAAAACCAAGGGGAGCAAATGGAGTGTGGGTAACTTGCTGAAAATAGACAGAAAGAAGAAATCAGGCCCTCACAGAAAGATGCCAGATTATGCAAGCTCAGGTCTGGTCCCATATTCTCTTTGGAAGGTTTCTGAGCAACACTTTAAAAAAAAATTCTCACTCTGCTCTCATGGATCCTTCTGAGTATTTTTTGAATAAAATTAAAACTGGCTGCTTGAATATATTGCAAGTACTTTAAACTCATGTTTAAAGATAGGACATAGAGGCATCTTCTCCCCTAGCCGACCGACGTGCTCACCCTCCATACAGGAGCAGCTCCTTCCCAGCCGGTCACCAGCGGCCTGGGCCGGCTTTCCCGGGGTGCTCTTCCTCACGCCTCGCCTCCTGCAGCTCACTAAGTCGTATCAAGTCTGCGTCCCCAACTCTTTTCGAATCCCTGCTCTTCTCTGCATCTCTTCTTGCCTCCTTCTAGGTCAGGATTCCATCTTCACTCACCCAGGTGGCTATGTAATCCCTAGCAATCCATCAAGGCCTCCAACCCAGCCGCTGAGCTCACGACTGCCCGGCTGGACCCTGGCGGCCTGCACAGCACGCCGCAGCCCGAGCCACTCCGTGAGCCTGGCCAAGGAAAAGGCAGAGGAGGCAGGCAGAGCTTGTGTCAGTGAACCAGGAGATGAGGGGCAAGGCGCCCTGGTCCTGTGACTTCACTCTGCAGCCTCACTGCATTGTAATTGCCTTTAAAAAAAAAATTGCAGTGAAATATACAGAACAAATTTATGATTTTAACCATTTCTAAGTGTTCCAAGCACACAGTTCGGCGACATGAAGTACATTCATGGTGTTGCTCAGTCACCACCAGCACCCATTGCTGAGACATCTTTATCTCCCCAAACTGAAACTCCAGGCCCATTACCAATTCCCTCTTCTCCCCTCTCCTGGCAAACACCATTCTGTTACTACTTTCTGTCACCAAGAATCTGACCACCCTCCAGGAACCTCACATGAATGGAATCACACATTCCCCCGTGTGTCTGACTATTTCACTCAGCGTGATGTCTTCAGGGGTCATCTGTGTTGTACCATGTGTCAGAATGTCCTTCTTTTTTAAGGATGAACAATATTCCATTGCATGTATTATACAGAGGGTGTCCAAAAATGTGTACACATTTTAAGAACAGGAAAATCTGTATTAAAACTGTAATACTCGACTTGGTGCCTGTGGCTCAAGCGGCTAAGGCGCCAGCCACGTACACCTGAGCTGGCGGGTTCAAATCCAGCTGGGGCCTGCCAAACAATGATGGCTGCAACCAAAAAATGGCCAGGCGTTGTGGCGGGCGCCTGTAGTCCCAGCTACTTGGGAGGCAGAGGCAGGAGAATCACTTGAGCCCAGGAGTTGGAGGTTGCTGTGAGGTGTAATGCCACGGCACTCTATCTAGGGTAACAGCTTGAGGCTCTGTCTCAAAAAAAGAAAAAAAAAAAAGTAATACTCAATGTATCCCGATAACAACAGATGAACACAAGCCAAGTTGGGCACCTCTTGTAATCACAGAAGTCAAAGGTGAGTCGAGTATTACAAATTTAACCCATTTCTTTCCTTTCTTAAAATGTGCATACATTTTTGGCACCCTCTGTATATACCATATTTTGTTTATCTATCCATCTTTCCATGGAAATGTGGGTTGTTTCCACTTTTTAGTTATTATGAATAATGCTGCAATGAAATTGATTTATTGATGTCTCTTCAAGTCTCTGCTTTCATTTCTCTTGGGAATATACTCAGAAATAGGATTGCTGGATCATAGGTTGTAATTGTCTTTTAACTTCTTGTCTTCCCAACCAGATAGTGAACTCTTGACTCTGGGAATTATCATTGTACTCTCTACCTCCAAAGAATGTGCCTTGACACAAATATTTGTTGAATAAATGATCATTAAACTTGGTACAAAGGACTTTACAATGGACTGGAAGTTAAGATGGCAAAGGATGGGGAGGATGGAAAGGACTTTAGACCAGTGGTACTCAACCTTCCTAATACCGCAGCCCTTTAATACAGTTTCAGTGAGTCCCGACCCATAGGTTGAGAACCGCTGCTTTCGCCCCTTACTAGGTTCAGATCCTGCTAAATTTATGAAGACTTGATAAAGATCTTAAATGGACTAGAGGACAGATGGGGGCTTCCATTGGAATGGAGAGGAATTATCACCTATGGTTAAGCTCATAGGTTGGGGAGCCAGGCTGCCCTGGATTCCTGTCTTAGTTCCCTTCTCTCTTTCAGTGTGAAAGGGAGAGGCTCCATACTTAACCTCTCCCTATAAAATGGGGAAAATAATGACACTTAGGTGTCATTTGACATGAGTTGATATGTAGAAAACACTTAGAATAGTGCCTAGCACATAATATATACTCAACAAAAACTAACACAATTAACAAAAGCAGAAATGAATAAGGATGAGATTTAGAGTATGAGTTAATTTTGGAATATCTCAGAAAAGTACAAATGTGGGGGCAGCACCCATGGCTCAGTGGGTAGGGCACCTGCCCCATATACAGAGGGTGGCGGGTTGGAACCCAGCCCCAACTAAATTGCAACAAAAAATAACCAGGTGTTGTGGCAGGCGCCTATAGTCCCAGCTATTCAGGAGGCTGAGGCAAGAGAATCGCCTAAGCCCAGGAGTTGGAGGTTGCTGTGAGCTGTGACGCCACAGCACTCTACCGAGGGTGCTAAAGTGAGTTATTTTTTTCTAAAAAAAAAAAAAAAGCACAAATGTGTTGGGACAGTGGGAGTCCACACTCTGACTGACATAGTCCGTTTGGTTCGGAAGGTAAGTTGACATTTTTTAAGCACCCACTTTATCTAGGACCTCGTTATTGTTCAGTATTAATACTATTTTTGTTACAGATTGTTCCCATTTATTAAGCATGGAAAATGAGGGGCAGAGACGTTCAATTATTTGCCTAAGATGATACATTGACCAAGGGGCTGAGCCTAGTTTCAAAGGAAAATGGACAAGGGGTGAAGTAGTGAAAAACTATCCCAGTTGAATCCAGAAAAGACCCCAAGGTGGGGGTTTGGGACTTTTAAATGATTCCTATGGAGGAAAGGGAGAGCTGCCCCCCGTGGGACACATGCCCCGGGCCGCTACCCACCAGAGCTCTCCTGTCCCTGCGCCATGCTGCCCTCACCCTCAGGGGCAGTGCTGGACCAAACACCCTCACGACAGACTGATATCTTCATTCTCTCCTTTGCCCTCAGTAACTAGCCTGGGGTCTTGATCCGGGCACAGGACTCTGTAGAATCAAGTCCACATTCCTCAGCCTCCCGTGAGGCTGTTCTGGTCAATGAGGTATTAGTTAAAGTGTGGCAACTCCTAAGAAGTCCTCCTAAAAGGCAAAGGATGTATGCTTTTTGTCCCCTTCTTTGTCACTTCTTGGTCCCCTCTGGACATGTGGCTGGGGTTGCGGCTGCTGTCTTAGAAACTGGAGGACCACATCCGAGGGATTGTGGCAAGAGAGCTGGGAGGGGAGGGACCCACCGGGGAGGGACCCACTGGGGAGGGCCCCACCCCCACCCTGTGGTGCTGTTTCTGGTCTGGGTCATCTACATCTGGAGCTCTCTCTCTCTCTCTCTCTTTTTTTTGAGTCCCACTCTGTCACCCTGGGTAGAGTGCTGTGGTCTCACAGCTCCCAGCAACCTCAAACTCCTGGCCTCAAGCAATCCTCCTGCCTCAGGCTCCCAAGTAGTACCTGCCACCACCCCAGCTAGTTTTCCTATTTTTAGTAGAGACAAGGTCTCACTCTTGCTCAGGCTGGTCTTGAACTCCTGACCTTAAAGCAATCCACCTGCCTTGGTCTCACAAAGTGCTGAGATTACAGGTGTGAGCCATAGGACCCCGCCTACATCTGGAGTTCTTTATGGAGGAGAGAAAGGAGCTCTATCTTGCTTCAGCCACTGTTAATTTAGGGTTCTAACTAAATCGACACACTTGTGCCCCCTGTGTAACACAATCCCACCTCTGGTGTGTGCACCTCGGGCTGTCCCACCTGCTGTGCAGGTAGAAGACTACCCGTGTCCAGAAACGTGAGCCCTGTCCCTTGCTCTACCTCTTGGAGGGAGAGTGGGTGTAGCCTCAGTTTCCTAAAGTGCTTCTAGCTCTGAGTATCTTCTTTTAGACAAAGATTGGTAGTCGGGGAACCAACAAGTTTATTAGTCTGTCTACTAAGCAGAGAAATAAAACGTTGTTTCCTGGAGCCATACCTGTTAGAGAAAAAGCAGCCTACATAAACCAGCCATCGTCATCCTAGTGATTGTACAGTGATATGAATCTATTTATAAAACTGGAAAAATGTCAATACATGAGTAAAAAACATTTTTTTTACCTTTACTCTATACCTGGTTTTCCCTGGGAAAATAAATTTAATTTATTTGGAGAATCAATTCTTAACAGCCAACCCTGTAACCATTTGTTTGTTCGCTAATTCATTCAAAACACAGTCATTCGGCTGGCGTAGTATCTCATGCCTGTAACCCCGCACTTTGGGAGGCCAAGGCAGGAGGTTGCTGAAGCCTCCAAGTTTGAGACCAGTCTGGGCAACATAGAGAGAACTTGTCTCTACAAAAAGTGTTTTAAAATAATATTGTTATTCATTCTTTCATTTAACAACCCTTGCTAGTATGTCAAAGTACAAAAGTTAAAAATTAAAAACAATACTCGTGAAGCAGAATGCTTTGCCCATCATGCTTGCTGAGGAAGTGAAATGCAGAAATCTCAGCCCCTGGAATCTTAGGAAAGGCATAAGTTTGCTGAGAAGATAAAAATAATATCCAAAATGTTCTGAGACTTTCTTGCTAAAGGCTGTTCAAAAACAGGGCATATTTTACATATATAAATGTGAAAGCTCCATTAAAATAAACAAAGTAGCTGGAGAGGAAGAAATGCGCGTCCACCCATCATCCTTAAGCAACAGACCTCCTCAAACTCACCTCTAATGCACCTCGGACTCACTGACAATTCTCAGCCATTTCAACATTTCTCATCCCTCCAACATCTGTGTTCCAGCAAGCCCATCCCCATCTCCCCCGGATGAAGGACAGGCCACCTAGGGCTATAGGTCTCACTGCATCACATCAGGTGAGTGTGAGGAGGTTGACTAATTTCTAAAGTTATCTGAAATTCACAAGGATAACTATCATTTATTTCAACCATACTCATCTGCCAGACACCTCACACTTATCTCATTAATTCTTTTTTTTTTTTTTTTGAGACAGAGCCTCAAGCTGTTGCCCTTGGTAGAGCACTGTGACATCACAGCTCACAGCAACCTCCAACTCCTGGGCTCAAGCGAGTCTCCTGCCTACACCTCCCAAGTAGCTGGCACTATAGGTGCCTGCCACAATGCCCAGCTATTTTTTTGGTCGCAGCCGTCTTTGTTGTTTGGCGGGCCCGAGCTGGATTCAAACCCAACAGCTCAGATGTATGTGGCTGGCGCCTTAGCCACTTGAGCCACAGGCACCGAGCCTCATTAATTCTTATAATTGAGAGATACGTCCTATTACTACATCCATTTTGCAGATTAAGAAATGGGATGTGTTGGCTCGGTGCCTGTGGCTCAACAGGCTAAGGCTGCAACCAAAAAATGGCCGGGCGTTGTGGCGGGCGCCTGTAGTCCCAGCTACTACAGGGAGGCGGAGGCAGGAGACTCGCTTGAGCCCAGGAATTGGAGGTTGCTGTGAGCTGTGATGCCACAGCACTCTATCCA
>CAUYON010015048.1:0-15264 GCA_963573935.1 Arctocebus calabarensis
AATGGATTAATAAATTGTGGTATATGTACACCATGGAATATTTGCAGCCTCAAAGAAAGATGGAGACTTTACCTTTTTCATGTTAACACGGATGGAGCTGGAACATATCCTTCTTAGCAAAGTATCTCAAGAATGGAAGAAAAAGTATCCAATGTACTCAGCCCTACTATGAAACTAATTTATAGCTTTCATATGAAAGCTGTAACTCAATTATAGCACAAGAATATGGGGAAAGAGGTTAGGAAGGAGAGGGGAGGGGAGAGGATGGGTGGAGGGAGGGTAACTGGTTTGACTACACCTATGGTGCCTCTTAGAAGGGTAAAGATGAAACCAAATGCAGAATATAAATGTCCGAACACAATAACTAAGAAAATGCCATGAAGGCTATGTTAACCAGTTCGATGAAATTATTTCAAATTGTATATAAAATCAGCACATTTTACCCCATGATTGCATTAATGTACACAGCTATGATTTAATAAAAAAATCATTAGTATCACTGTCTTCCACTTCCACATCTTGACCCACTGAAGTTCCTCAGGGGTAATAACATGCACAGAATTGTCATCTCCGATAACAATGCCTTCTTCTGAAATACCTCCCAAAAAACCTGTCTGAGACTGTTTTACAGTTAACTTTTGTTATAAGTAGATAGAGTCCACTCTAAAATAATGATGAAAAGTTTAGTAAATAAATAAACCAGTAACATAGCTATTAATTATTAAGTATTACGTATTGTACATAATTGTGCTATACTTTTATGTGACTGGCAGCACAGTAAGTTTGTTTATTCCAGCATCACCACAAACATGAATTATGCCCTGTGGCCTAAACATCACTAGGCTATAGGGATTTTTCAGCTCCATTATAAACATATGAGACCACTGTCATCTATGCAGTCCATACTTGGCAGAAATGTCATTATGTGATGTGTGATTAATGTTTCTGACGTCACCCTGGTGAAACCAGATTCTCATTGTCTCTCAAACCCAAAACACTTTCCCTGGAAATGTCAGTCTGCAAATTCACTTGAATTCACTAGAAAGATAAAAAAAAGACTAAAACCTTTTGATGTTGGATTTATCCATACTAAACAATGAGTTATTCCCACATGGGAAACATCTTATTAGACCACTCTTGAGTAGAATAAAGTCTATACTATACATGTCTTTCAATATTTTGGGGTAGAAATTAGATTTCTGTGCACCCAACCCGTAAATATTTGAGGTATGCCTTATCAACAAGCCCCTGTATTATAATTCCTTCCCCATTCATTAAACAGATACTTACTGAGTATCTACAATGCTAGAAACACTGAGCAAGTTTGTATATTTGGGCAAGCATTCTGCTTTCTGTAAGTGGACGGTTGTGTTCTCTATTATGTTAGTGAAATTGGAAGACAAATACATTTAAAATTATAAAGTAGTAATTAGAAAGAGGGATAATGAGACAGATAAAATCAGAATTTGAATCTTGGCTCAGATAATAGGTGTATGATCTTGGGCAAGTCCTTTACTTTCTTTAAGCTTTGATTACAATAGGAATAATAGTTGTCCCTTCTTGATAGGCTTTTTTTTTTTTGCTAAGGATTAAACGTGGTTAGATGTGGATGGCAATTCCATTTTGTTCTAAATTAGACTCACAGTTGGATTTGAAGGAGCCAGAGGCTTGTTTCTTGCTGTCCTTTTAGTGGACACTGACAACATTCTTCCCAGATTTCAGGTCCCTCCTACCAGATTTTTGAGGCCATGTGCTTGTAATGACTCACAGCTCCATCTCCTCTGGAGTCTGCCCTTGGCTACTAGAGCTGTTTCACTTATATTCCACTTAGTCAATGGGTGACTTTGTGGAGTTTGAAAGCCCAGATTCCTAGTCTTGAGGAGGGACAAATTTTGAGATTGTAACTTACGTTCCGGATGTCCCTGTGGGATTAGATTGAGGCTGAGACTTTTCCTGAACACACCCTTGCTGGATTACCATTGGTTCCCTGTCTTGCTTACCTCATTTCCTTACCATTTGCTTTTGGGAATATTTTCTCAATAAATTACTTGTACATGAATCCTTGTTTCAGGGTGTGTTTCAGAGGAGCCTGACTAAGTCCCTATTACCACATACAAACGAAAGTGAAACTTTTCCTGGGCAGTAGTTGTACTTGGGATGAGAACAGATATAGCTGTCAGATGGAGGAGTATATATAGCTGGGAGTGGCTGCTTGTTTTTCTGTAAAGCAATTCCAAAATGAGCTCAAGCTTTTACAAGAAAATATTCTCAGAGTGCCTCAAATTATTTCCTTTGACAATTATTGAGTACCTATCATGTGTTAGCCTCCATGCAAACTAAGCTGTGTCCAGGTACTTTGCAGATAAAAACTGTAAAATAATAATCTTTTTTAAAATTTGTTTTATGATGTTAAGTTTTGGGCTGGGTGCGGTGGCTCGTGCATATAATCCTAGCACTCTGGGAGGCCGAGAAGAGTAGATTGCCTGAGCTCAGGAGTTTGAGACCAGCCTGAGCTAGTCTCTAAAAAATAGCTGGGTGGGGCGGCACCTGTGGCTCAAAGGAGTGGGGCACCAGCTCCATGTGCCGGAGGTGGCAGGTTAAAACCCAGCCCCAGCCAAAAACAGCAAAAAAAAAAGCTGAGTGTTGAGGTAGGCACCAGTAGTCCTAGTTACTTGGGAGGCTTGAGGCAAGATGATCGATCACTCAAGCCCAATAGTTTGAGGTTGCTGTAAACGATGATTCCATGACACTCTACCCAAGGGTGACACAGTGAGACTGTGTCTCAAAAGAAAAAGAAAAAAAAAAAAAAAGACGTTCACTTTTGGAATACTTTGTTACATAGGAACAGATCATACAGATGGTATAGGGGCTGGTTTGGCTAGAGTGAAGAGACCTGGGGAAGGGCAGTAGAAGTGGAAATGAGAGAGGTAAACAGTGTTCACTCATCTCTCACTTGGAGGGTCATTGATTTGGTAGATCTGAGTCATAGGGTTGGGGTCTTGGCATCTACATGTCTAAAAACTCTGCAGGTAATAATTTCATGAACTTGTGCTTGTACACTACTGAGAAGAGGAATTCGCTCAGGTTGGGTTGTGATGGCAATGCCAAGGGTGAGGTTCACCATACCCCAGTCCAGGTGCCCGTCTTCAAGGTGAGTGCTGGTGATTGGGGTCCATTCACATCACATTTTCCAGGAAAAAATATTCAAATGTCAATTAATTTTAGACGATGGGTTTGTGATAACCTCACTGCATGTAGAGAGCTCAGGGGGTTAATTTTTTGTGCTTCAACTATTCATTCCAGGTGAATAAGCAAAACAAAACAAAAAGAGCTATTCCTGTGTTCCCATTTTCTTCTCTTTTCTCGCAGCCTTTTTCTTCATAGCAATGTCTACTTTTGGTTGAAAGCTTCCCTGAAGTTGACTGTACCAATTTCATCATCACACTGCAAAGTGCTACCCTGTTCCTGGATTTCTTCATTATTTTTCCAATTTCCTTTAATCAGAATCTATAGTTAATATCAGTTAATTATTCCAAATATTCCCCAGATCTGAACAGCAGCATCCTTCAACTATGTGCTTCAGGGTCTTTGATGAATCTTTTTAGACCAAATAAAACATACCCTGCCACTTTGCACACCAAGGAAATATGAATATATTCATGTGAACACAATGAACATTTTTTAAAAGAGGAGAAAGGGTATGCCCTATAGAGCATAACAAGAGTTACTAGATATTAATAATGATGTAATTATAATAGTGATAGTTATAGTAATATTAAATACATTTATGGAAAAAATTTCAGAATTTCTTTTCTTTATAAATTTGTCAAGGTCTCTGTCAAACCTGAAGCATGCCCTGCCCAATACTTTGCCTGAAATAGTTTCCTACTTAAATGCTCTCACCCTTATCTTTACTAATTCTTATACATCCTTCCAGTTTTGTAAAAAATGTCAGAACCTCTGGGAAGCCTTCCCTCACTGGCATCACCTAGATTAAATAGTCTAGTTTGTGCCTGCTGGCATTCTGTACTTCCCTAACATTATATTTACCATACTTTGTGTTTACTACTTTTCAAATTATCACTCTTTCTTGCAAGATTCTGAGCAACTTGAAAGGAGAGCTCATGTCTAAATTACCTAAGTTTGGTTCATGAGAGCCAAGTACCTTACCTGAAATATAGTAGATAACTAAAAGGTATTTGTCATGGGGGTGATTTTCTGATAGCCTTGTGCCAGACATTGGGCTAAGCTCTTTACATACTTATCTTTTAAAATATTTTAACAACTCTACAAAGTACAAATTATTCCTCATTGGGCAAAAAGCAAACAAAACAAAACAAACAAACAAACAACAACAAAAATTATGTCCCTGAATGGTTCAATGGACCAAGTTCTCAGAGCTAATAAATGGCAAAGTTAGGATAGTAACTAGGTCTGTTAGACTCTAAAACTAACCACTACGGAAGACTTCCCTTTATGGGAAGAACATTGAGGAAGGTGATGGAATTAACTTTTAGATTTTATATATAAGTGACAGAGGGATGTTGACGCTATTTGAGGTTCATATCTTGACTTGTAAAATCCCAGGTTAACAGGTGTAATGCAGTCAATCGCTGCTGCTTCCTCTTCCTTCCACTTCAAAAGCAACCTCATGCAACGCAGCCCTAACTCCTTGCTATTCCTGGCATCCTTTTCGTTATTCACTGAATCAATCCATTCACTGAATCAACACACAATAGATGTTGGGTGGGTGCCCACTTTGTAACATTTGTCTAGGAACTGAGGCCCAAAAGACACAAAGCCACATGACCTGTCTTCAAAGAGCTTTTATTTTGGTAGGAGGAGTCAGATGGAAAGAAATAAGTGTGATGGATCGTCAGAATCAGATCATGACCTTTGCAGCTTTTGCCTTTTCTGCATCTGTCCTCTTTCCTGGGGATAGCATATTCTTCACCGAATAATTATCAGTAAAGGCATACATCAGTCAGAAGGGGCTGCTTGGGGTGTGCAGGCACAAGATACAGGCCAAGCAGCACCTTCTATGCTCTGCTCACATCAGTTGTGTCAGGATGGCTGTATTTTAGGACGGATGGGATGGGGCATGACAACTCTACCTGGGACTCTGATGAAAATTTTTATGGAGAAGGCAGTTTCTTTCTGTTAGTTTGCTAGAAAAGTAAGATACAGCTGAGATGGAAGCCAATCCAGGAGAAATCAAATGAGGAGGTAAAGGAAAAGACAAAGTTCTGATGATGCTGATCGCATACCTGCAACATTATCATTATTATTTACTTAAATTACTTTGAGTTAGGTGTTTATCAATTGCAATATAAAGTGAAACAACATAAAGGGTTGGGATAGAGCCTTGAGGAGAAAGGGGAACAAGTAATCCTGAGGTCTTTCAAAATCACAGAACTGAAGAAGTGGCCTAGAGCTTAGTCTATAATATGTATGAATTAATAAATTCCCATGAACTGCTAAGTGAAATTTGAAAAAGAAGAGCAAATAGGGTATATATTGTGCAAGATATAGAAATGTAATATAAACAAAATATTAAAAACCATGTAATATAAGTAAAAGAATAGGAAAATAAACTTATGTAACAGAATAAAGAGTTCAAAGTAGACCCACGTTTATGTGGAAATCTGGCGTATAATAGACAAGACATTATGAACACATGGTAATGGATTATTTAATAAATGGGATTAGGGAAATCAGGCAGCTAGTGGGGGAAAAATTGTCAGATTCTTATAAGACACTAAAAATTAATCTTCTGCGAGGATTAAGTATGAATGGAATTATAAAGCTAATAGAAAATAATGTCTTTGTGAATTGAGAGTGAAGGAAGCCTTCTTCAAAAAGACCACCAAATCGTAATTCACTGGGCAAACTGTTGGTGTATTTGGATGCAACCAAATTAGAGGACTTCTTTTCAATGAAAATACATAGGATAAATCAAGTTAATACACTGGTGACAGACTGGGAGAAGGTATTTTCATTAACCAAAGCAATAATAAGGGATTGATATCTAGCTTAGAAAAGGAATTCTTAGAATTCAGTATCACAGATTGAAGAACTCCATAGAAATGGTTCTATGGGAATAGACAATTGACACAAGGAGGTCTGAATGGCTAATAAGTATATGACAATAAACTCAGAAATCAGACTTAGGCAAATTAAAATAACAATGAAATACTATTTTATATTCACTTGAATGGAAAAACTTAGAAGTATTGGTGAGGACGTGGGGATGCTAGAATTCTTATATACTACTGGCGAAGTGTACATTGGAGCAGTCATTCTGGAGAATAATCTGGCAGTATCTAGCTAAAGCAAAGTTTGTGGGTATTCTCTGCCCCCCAGCAACCTCAGACACATTATTAGAAGAGAGTGCATAAAGGGTCTTCATTGGAGCATTGTTTGTGGAGGGGGAAAGCTGGAGGCATGAAAGCATAGAATGAGAGATATTATAGCACATAAAGATATCTCTAGCACAATACCGTTTAAGTAAATTTAAACCACAAACATATGCTCTACCACTATGCATTTTTCAAAGATGAACACATACACACCTATAGACATACTTATCATATTTGTATATCAGATACATTAATGTGGGTGCTTTTTGGGTGAAGAAGGAAGCTTAAAGGAAGAGGGAGTGAACAAAATGGGAGTGGGATCAGGTCTTTGAAAAAGAATAATGAATAAAGTAAGAGAAAAGCCCAGCAAGAACTGAAAATGATAGTGTCCCACGAACCGAAGAGTATAATCAACTCTACTCTGTAAGTACGTCAGCTTAAAAATAAAATTATAACTGAGATTCAAATGCCTTAGGAGGCATAGGGTCAGGAATATTTTGCATGAGCTCTAGTCTTCACCTGGGAGTAGCATGTGATCTGAATCGTCCTCCCCCTGATGGTGAGAACATATGGCGTTCTCCCAATTACCTCTCTGCAACATCCATAAATCATTTTCTATGCCTTGAAAAGGAAAGCAATAGGAAGTTGGTGTTTTTGCTACTCAGATTAGATAGGCAGAATTTTCTATTTTTTAAAAAAGCAAACCACCCGTGTTGGATATCAGTAGGTTTATTGACTAAAATCATTGTCCTAAAATCAGTGCTTCTGTTTTTGTGGTAGCCCTCGGTTTGGAATTGCCTAAAATATTCAGTGGTATGTGCAAGTTTTGACTGTCCTCATTTGCATATGTAAATTGTACTGTGTTTTCCTCCAGGTTAAGATAAAACAGTCACACATCAGGAAGGAAACTATTGGATTCTAAATGATATTAACACTCATTTCTGAGTTTTATGCTTTGAACCCAAAGCAAGCCTATTCTTAGAGGTTACATAGATCTCTTCTTTACATGTCATGTATCTAAACACACCATCCCTTTTTAGGTATGAAATAAACTCTACAAACACACTAGCAACATGAGGCTCAAGGATCTGGCAAACTCTATCAAAAGGTCTTAAGGAGGCGTTTGGGAGGAGAGGGCTTTATTTTTCCTGTTCTCTGTTGTACCTCTGTGCCTATCATGATACCTGGAACATGGAAATGGCTTAACAAATATGTATGGACTGAGTAAATATACTGATGAACATACACACATGTTTATTTGCCTTTGGTTTGCAACTAATTATCACAATTCACTTTTTCTTTTGTTTCTTTTTAAAATTAGCCAATGTACTTGTCACTAAAATCTCTTGATGTTCTGACATCAGAATATGATCTGTGAGAGTCAAGGGGAGAATAATAAGGAATTGCAAAACGTACTTCTCATGGCTGTGGCCTAACAGGGCAAACACAGATGAGAATAAAAACCAGGCACTAATAATGCACTAATAGCACTAATAATACCACTCCCAAACTTATAATAAAAAGAGAGTGGGTGGATTAGTAGGAAATGGGGGAGTTACCACCCCACCGCCCTGCACAAAGCCCTGGGTAAGGCACTGGGGAGGCCTCCATGATCTCACCAGCTGCTGATGAGAAACTGGCTCTTCCAAGTCAGAGGAGGCTGCTGGAGAGGCACAAGTCCTGAACGTGTTTCCACAGGGCTTCTGCAGATACACCCTGTAGGAGTGGAAAACTCCATTCCTACCCAAGGAGGCCAAAAGGATGCCCATATATGTGAACAAGAAGATTGTGGCAAAAAAAAAAAAAAAAGCCAATAATACAATGATGGAAATCCTCAGCTCTGTGTCCAGGGAAAGCTTGGTTTAGCTGTGAGCGAGTGGGACCAGTCCAACTGACGTCAGCAATTTGAAGACATCTGGTCTTTATTTTTGGACTTTTGTATGCTGGAGAGGATTATGGTTATATGATGTGGAGGCCATTTAGTTTTGTCAGTTGACAGAATTTCTTATAATAGGACTTCCCTCACCCTTAGAATAGAACCTTCTTCTCCAAAGTCTCCTTGAGATTTTCAAATACAGAAGGATCTCTGTAAGGTGACCACTCAAGGGATGGTAAAAAACTGGTCAACATATGGAGGTGGTCAATAAGGAACTGGGCCTACTCTACATGTGACTCATGTCTGGTCTGTGAAAATTAGGTCCACTTATGGAGGTGGTCAGTGTAGGGAGGTGGTCAACTGTGGAGGTTCTACTGTTTTAATGCTTTACCCTCCCTTCAGAGTGACTTTCTGAGGAAAGTTACTTCCTCAATGAAAGGAAAGTGATCATTGTAAGAGAGAAATTGAGTCATGGAGTAGGGTAGCCTGGGGTGGAACCTCTGAGAACTTCAATATCCCGTAGCTGCCAAAAGAATTCTTTTATTCCTCTTGATAAACCCTTTGGCTTCATTTCCACTCTCTGTTTTGTCTTCTCCTCTGGCTCCTGTTGGTCTTTAGCCCTCTCCTAGCTATGCTGTTCTAGAAAAAATGATTAACCTGATAAAGTCACTGCTGATCTAATATTTACTTTCCCTTCACTGCCCTTCACATCCATTGGCTAGCAGCCTGGCCTCCCACCCCTGACTGCGTCTCCATGCTCTCCCACGTTTTTCACAGTCCTAACCCATGTTCCTGACCTTGCCCACGCTCCCTTTAACACCTGTATGGAGTTCTGAGTTCCGTTGCCCAGGGCTCTGCCAGGTGATTGGCTATATTAGACAAATTTATTTGTAGCAAAGTTGTTAATAGCCTACAAATGGCTCAGGGGCTTCCCCTATCGGACAACATTTGCATTTTCATTGGGGATTTCAATGTCAGAGAAGTCAGTTGAGGATTCCTGCACCTCGGCTGTCTTGGCCCTGAATTCCTCCCCATTTGCCTGCCCACTGAGCCCACTTTTGGAGCAGGCACCTGCTCTCAGGTTGTAGCTCCTGCAAGCTGGTTGAGTTTATTTGCCTCTCATTCCAGTGCTTTTTCTGTTTGTGTGGTGTTTGAAAATCTATTCTAGGAGCAAAAGGAGGCAGGCAGCAGGCAGAGGGAAAGGGACATTGCAAAGTGAATAAAAGGCCAGGCCCCTGGGTGAGGTATGCAGAATGTGGAGAGGCCCATTGGGTACCAGCGATATTGTTGTCCATTAAAGAAAATCCATAGGCTTTTTAAAAATGCATTTTCACCTTAATACAGCAGGAACAGCCACTCTGCCATGCAATTCCTGAGGATTTATGGCTGGCTGGGGTTAATGGTTTGAGGTGTTATTCTTTTCTGTGCCTCATTAATCCACAGGAAGATCCTGTGCAGAGGTGGTTACTTGGCTGGGGTGGGGTCCAGAGGCACCCCTGTTTCCCACTCTGGCTCTAAAACACTGGCAGGGGCCTGGACTGCGGCTCCGAACTCTGCTTGGGCTCTGTCTGCACCACCTTGTCCCTCAGAGCCTGGGTTAGTGACCCTGAAAATGGCCTTCTGAGTTCTAGATAAGCGTTGGCAGCCATTTTTCTTAGGTGCTAGTTTTGTTGATCTGACCCTATGGCTTCTCCCCACTTCCCCCAGAAAGTTTGAAAAAGACAAAATTGGCCCTGTTAGAGAAACGGAAGGGAATGGCTATCCTCCTCGCGCAGTGACGACAGAGGGGCTGGCTCACTAAGGGGTAGAACTGGTAATCAGACAGGTTGCTCTGCAGCTCAATATACTTTCTGGTGATCAGAATGGATAACATTTTTGGGGAGGGTCATAACTTTTCAAATAGAGACAACAGGGTTTATAGAGCATTTTCCTGCAACCTCTGTTCCGCCTCCCTCCCTTCTGCATATCTTTAACTGAGCACTGCCTTTTGGAGGTACCAGTTTGGTTATCCTGTCTTCAGGTTTAGACAGATGAGGGTGTCCTCGGGGCACAGGGGTGAGAAGGCCAGACAATGCACAATAGACATTTAATCTTTTTATGGCCCTGTGTCTCAGGCAGAACAGGTGTACCTATACCTATTTCACAGTAAGAGACCTGAAGCTTTGGGAAGGTCAAGTGACTTCCAGGTAAGCCGTTTGCACATTCATTTGCTCCCCTAACACAGGTTTATCAATATCCTGCTAAGTCTCAGATAGTCTCCTAGGCTTTTGAGTTACAGAGTTGTCTAGGGGATGGGCCTTGCCTTCCAGGGCTCGCAATATAATGGGGAAAGAGACACTCAAACAGACCAACATATTCCAATCTGACAACTGCTATAAGGGGGGCCTTATTTGCAAAATGGCTTAGAAGAAAAGTCTGCTGGAGGGAGTCAGTAAGCCAGAGACACAGCTGGGCTTGGACTCAGGTCCAAGGCTCCCTCCTGGTGGTAGCACACAGATGATGTTGTCCGTCACACCTGCTAGACTAAAATGATCCAGCTCTTCAAAGGCAGGTTTAAAAAGTGTCCCCAGGGCACCTAAAATGTTATATTCACTCAAGCAAAAATCACTTTCTTATTCCAAACCAAAATGGAAATTGTTTATTCCACTTTTGGCCAGGCTTCCTGCTTTTATGTGATTAATTTAAAACAGAGGAGCCTGTAAGTTGCAAGACAAATGGCAAATTATTTATATCTTATTTATTAATGTATACATGTCCAGAAATTCCTCCTAAAGCCTGTTGTGTCTACTCTCATCCTTCCTTTATTCCTGCCTACCTCCATTAGATGGACCTTAATTGAGCAATCCTTATACCCAACCTCAACCATAGCACGGTAGAAGGAGCCCGCTAGACCCAACTCAGGAAACCCAAGTTTGTATCCTGGGCACAGCATAAGCTAAAATTCTAACCTTGACTATGTCAGTTCATCTCATGGTGTTTCAGTTTCCTAAACTATAAAATGGGATTCTAATACTCATCCTTCCTTATATCTTGAGTCCTTGCCACATGTTGTATTCATCCAATCAAGTGGGTACAACATGTGGCAGTGATTAAGGAGCAATACCCTGTTTGTGTTAGGCGTGTCGTTACCATTACTCAAGCACGCCCTCTGACTGAAGAAGATGCTAGATGTTTTCTAACTTGGCTTGTGTTGGATGTCTTGTTTTCCTTTAGCGTCACAGGGCTGCCATGCAGCCCTTGTAACTGAGGGAAAGCATCTTTCTTTAACATCTTTCTCGCCATCCAAGGGTCAGGCTCCCACTTAACAGCTCGGTTTCTCTAGTCTAATAAATTATAACAAATCATCTCCTTTTTCCTTGGTAAGTGACGACCCCTGGCTGCCTTGTCTCCTTTCAGGCTGCGACCGCCTCCATGAGCTGGCAACTCCAGTACTCCTGGGCCCGGGCCAGGCCTGCACAGGAAGACCGTGAGGGGATTGGGATGAGGGTTATTCACATCCTCTGCAGACACCTTCTCATGTTCAGTGTCTGCTTGGCTGGCATTAAAGGCAGAGGGAGTGCTGTGCATGGGTGTGTGGGGGGCGCAGGAAGGAAAGCTTGGGTAGGAGAGTTCTGTTGCCAAGCGGAGAGAGGGTTATGAGAGGAAAAGTGGGTTGAGGGGGAAGGCAGAGAGGGAGGAATAGAGCCAAATAGCTTATTGGAACAGACAGAAGAGAAGATATTAATGTCTTTTGTAGATAGAATGATCATGTTGTCCCGATCAAATCTAGGGACCATGGATGATGATCTAACAGATATATTTAGCAGGAAAACAGGATAGTATAGTTTGAATATAGACTGTCCAGGAAAACTCCAGAGGCGTGCTTTCTTCTACCTACATGTATGACCTCATACTCTCCCATAATTTCAAACCTTGTTGAGTGTGGTTTTGCCATTGGGCACGAATGTGAAGGCTGGGTTTGGGATCCTTCTATCTGCCCACACTTTCTTTTTTTTTCAACAAATATTTATTGAGTGCTTACTATGTGTGGGGCCAGGGCTAGCCTCATGCATGTGGGATCTGTGCCATCAAACCTGGTCCTGCACTGAAGTGGGCCCCGTGCGTGGCTTAATGCAGAACTGTTGAAATTCGTAATATTTCTCAAACAAGGAGTTCTGAATTTTCATTATGCACTGGACTCTACATCATGTAGCTGGTCCTGAGAAGGGCACCATATTAGGTTCTGGGGATACAAAGATAAAAATACACAGTCTTTCCCTCAAGTCTTTCGGTGGCTGCCACCTGCTCCCTGCTAGGCAACACCCCAGGTGCTGGAGGTGGGTCTTAGCACAGTCATCTGCTAAACACTATCGGAGCTAGCTGGGAGTCTGCAGAGTTTCTTCTTAACTAATTCACTATAAAGCATTACAAAGTGCATACATTTTAAAATTTTATGAGTTGTAGAAATTGCTGTAGAAAGAACTATGCAGAAAAATACGGAGAAGAAAATATCAAATAATCCCTGTTCTCATCACCCTGATGCAGTGGTTATCACTAGATGGTAAGATATTAGGCATTTTCAATTTTAAGTATTCATACTTATATTTTATTTTGTTTTATTTTTATTTTTTGAGATAGAATCTCACTCTGTTGCCTGGGCTAGAGTGTAGTATTGTCATCGCAGCTCACTGTAACTTCAAGTTTTGGGGCTCAAGGGATTCTCCCACTTCAGCCTCCCAAGTAGCTGGGACTACAGGCACGTGACACTGTGCCCAGCTAATTAAAAATTTTTTTTTGTAGAGATGGGATCTCAGTTCAAGCTGATCTTGAACCCTTGGCCTCAAGTGATCCTCTGTTTCGGCTTCCAAAAGTGCTAGAATTACAGGGGTGAGCCACTGCACAAGGCCCACATTTATATTTAAAAACAAAAGTAGAATTCTAATGCATGTTCAATTTATAATCTTGCCTTTTCACTTAAAATTGCGTTTTTTCCATATCCTACGTCATAAACTAATTTCCCAAACCATGGTGTTTTGTGTAATGTTCTATGACATGAATGTGCCATGGTATATTTTCTTCCTTCCCATTTTTTGGGTACATCTAGGTTGTTTTCAATTTTTTTGCTTTGGTAAATGTCACTTGGATGAACATCCTTATATATAAATCTTTGCCTGTTCTTTGGTTATTTTCTTAGAATAAATTCCAAAAAGAAGAATTACTAGTTACAGGGTGGGACAGCCATGACATATGCCAGTCGCCTTCCAGAAGACTGTGGCCATTTTTGCTCTCACTGGCAGCAAAGGAGAGGCCCTTTTTCTCTAATCCCCCAACACAGGCAATTTTATTTTCTAAAGCAGTCTTTCAGGTTGACAGATAACAGCATTTCTTTGGTTACTCGTTAGATTAGATGCATTTTTCCTACATTTATTAGATATGTATATGTCTTTTAAAATAAATTATCTAATAATACCTTTTGTCCATTGCCCTATTTAAGTGATCCACTTTTTCTTATCTACAACTTAGCTATATATTAAATATCTTAGATTTTTAAAAAATGTATTAGAAATATGCAGAATTAGGTACAAGTGGCAGATAATGAATGCATATTTAACAAATTATCTGACTGAAGGGTATTACCTTTCATAATTTTTTATGAGATTAATGAGGTCCTATATGGGAATAAGTTACTGCAAAGAATAGGAACCTCCTGTAACTGGAATGGCTGAATGACACACAGAGGATTTGAGGTTGGACGAACTAGGTAATATCCAGTTGTTTTTTACTATCTTCTGTAATTTCTATGATAAAATCTCAAGCAGCATTGTCTAATTGGGTAGGGCCTTTCTAATTCTGCTCTATGAGAAGTTACATTTAGGTACACTCAGGCCTTCCTGGGTCAAGTGAGTTACCCTATTAAATAATAACATGTTACCTGAGATGAAATGAGATTAAGTTCTTAATGCTTTGATAAAGAAGACTGTAATTAAAATCAAAAGGAGTCAAAAAGAAGGGATCTTATGAGGGCTGCAGAAATCAGGCAAGGTTTCATGGAAGGAGTGAGCCTTGAATGAATCAATGAACTTGCAGCAGAGAGGAATGTGTGAAGAGCAACAATATGATTTGCCCTGGGCTATGAACCACCTAGCCTCCCTGTGCAGATTAAAGGTCAAATCAGGGCAAAAGGGGATTGATCATCTTGGGAGGACAACAATTCCTTGCAATATGGAGAGAGAAAAATAGTTTACAGATCTAAGAGAACTTTCTCCTTTTTTTTTTTTTTTTTTTAAATTTCAGATTGATATGAGGGTATAAATGTTTAGGGTACACGGTTTTCATTTCTAAAGTGAAGTTCAAGTTGTAGTTGAGCCCCTTACCCAGGGGATGTGCTGAACACCCTCACTTTGTGCACATGAGGTGAGATACAATCGTGCTCTCTCCTTTCTCGTCCTCTTTCCCTCCTTCCCTTTCCCTCTCGCTAGACTATACTTGTGTTTTTCCTTCTTGTGGGCTTGTAGTTGTATATATATTGGTTTTATATTAGTATTGAGTACCTTGGATACTTTTTTTCCATTCTTGTGGTACTTTCTTAGAAGAGTGCGTTTCAACTCCATCCAGCTAAACACAGAAGATATAAAATCTCCATCCTTTCTTATGGCTGAATAGTTCTCCATGGTATATACACGCCACCATTTGTTAATCCATTTGTGGGTTGACAGGCACTAAGAGCACTTTTTTTTTTTTTTTTGTTAATCTGCCTGGCTTTAATGCTGATTATACTATTAAGAAACTTCTTTTTTTTATATTACTTAAACATTAATTTTTTAATTCAATTTGTCAATATGTTGTTTAGGACATTGTATCCTCATTTATAAGTGAAACATGTTAAAATTTCCCTTTTTTTTTTTTAACATGTATTTTATTATTCTTCATTACATTATTCCCCCCCACCTCCTAGTGGTAAGACAGAATTTATTTACAGAAAAGAATATAGAAAACACTAAAGCTCCTGGTAGAGGGAGAGAATTCTAGTGGGGAGAGAGAAGCTCTCTC